>JAJHUR010079561.1:0-13607 GCA_027495735.1 Lutjanus campechanus | reverse complement strand
AAGAGCAGGAATATATCACTGAGGCTGTGACACTGCAGGGAACTGTTCAGAGCAATCCAGTTAGCATCCTGAAGGGGACACACACACATAAACAAACACACATTAAGTTATGCTTCAATCTTTAATGCTGGCAGTGTTATAAGAGGCAATTCTAATTTTTCAGTGTACTGGAAAATAGAGGGCTTTCAGCCAGCAATAAATTGGCTTATCCTACATAATAAAATAAGTTGTGTCAACAATTTATTTACACTTCTTTGAGACTTAAAAGGAACATAATTTTCCTTTGGCCTGTAGTGCTATTTATCCATTGCTTTGGTGTGAGGTGCTGAGTTTTGGAGACTGGTTGAGGAGAGAGGGCAGGTCTTTTCTACAGCCGACATGGCTCACATTTAACTTTATGGCTCATCTGCCAGCTACAAAACTGCATTATTCATCATTTGACCCAAAATAATTTCCTCATTCATCTTCATACTCCTCTTTACCACCACTTTAAAGACACAATTCAAATTTACAACTGTTATTCTGAACTTTTTCAGTGAAGAAAAATGATCAATGAACTACACTGGAGTTCACACACTGCGGGTTCATATTTTAGCCAGGATAGGATTTTCCCTTCGTCTTCTTCTTTCTTTTTGGTGGCTCAACAACAGCAATGTCTCACTACATCTCTAACATGTAACTCAGATGTTTCTTGCAGCAAAAACAGAGACAGACATGAGAAAGCCCCAAACAGTAGTGTAGTACTGGAAATACTACAAATAAAAAGCACAGTGATGTAAAGCTGGCCCTAAACTCTGATTCTAAATTATTTAGTGGCCACCTAGCCAGCGACCACAATTTATTTTTCTGCCAAAGCCAAAATTTACCTGCGTTTCGCAGGGGTTAGTTTTGGACCCTGACAGCTGATATCTCCAAAACTCAGCAACTCACCAAAACAATCTAGACAGATTAATAGCACTACAGGCAAGAGGAAAAAAATTCCCCTTTTGATTTTGGGATGAACTGTCCCTTTAACACTTTGCTACCTTAAAATAAAGCAGTTAAACAGTTTTTCTTAAAGCAGATGGATGCAGTATTTTACCCGTGGAGCACTCCAGTTGAGTTTGGGAAAGATGCGCCCACCCAGGGCGTTTATGGCCTCCAGAACTTTAGAGTTGAATTCTGGGAACTCGGGAGCCTAACAGACACGAGGCCACATCATCACATGAAAGTCTTAATTATTGTAATATTAAAAAATAATATGCCTTGCCTAGGGTTGCAGTAGTATACTGGTTTCACGGTACACCATAGTATGAAAACTGACTCTTATCACATCATGTACATTTGCTTATCTTTGGTTTCAAGTTTCATGTCAGGACAAAATATTTTGTGACATTTTAATTACATGTTTGTTCAACAAACAAAAACCCTTCAGTCTTCATTCCTTTAAGGATCAATGTGACTGATAATACATCACTTCCCTGAGAGAGTTACTGTACCATGAAAATCTCATACTGTTGCAATCCCTGATGCACAATGTCAAATGCTGAGAGCAGCATTGGACCATGGAAGTGAGGAGGAACACATCAGGCTTCTATAAATGTAGGTTTCAAACATTAAAACAACATTTTATGCGTCAGGTGTGAAATAAATTCTACATGTTTGTTGTTTGGCCTTAAAAATACACGGAATAACACTTACAGTGACTGTGGTGGTTGTCTCATCATCTGACCACTAGAGGGGAGCAGAGGACAAGAAACAAGATCAGAGGGCAAAAACACTAAACTGTTATAATTACAAGGTTCAGTGTCGACCAGACAAAGCATTTATAAGTAATGTAACAGGATGATGACATTTCTCCCTGTTAAAAGCCTCTGAAAACCTCTAAGACATCTGACTTTCATGTGTACTTATTCACTAAATGTTTGTTGTTGTTGTTGTTGTTGTAAGTCAACATAATATTGGAGTCTGCTTTCAGTGGAGTGTTATTGCCCTATCTAAGAGGCAATTCTAGATTCATGTGAAGGATGAATAAATGTCACAAAACACTGACTAACTTCAGTCTACAATCTTGGCTTCAGCACTGGAACTTCACAAATGACTTGGTAATTATATCTATAGAGATCTGACTCTTTGTGACACTTAACCTTAACTGAAAATGTGATATATATATTGTGACTGTGAATGAGCGAAAGTGTTGAGACAAAATAAGGCAGGATTACAACAGAAGCAAGCCTCCTGTTGGACAAACAGCTTTCTGTTCCTGTACCTGAATGTCTTCTTCTGCATTCGAGTCGCTGTTGTTAGTGTGCGTCTGCTGTGTGTTGTGGTCACTGAAGGGAGGAGGAAACAACAGATGAATGAGATCAACTTGTAGCATCATTTATCCACTACACACAAACCCTTAGCGTCTTTACGTCGATGCATCTGAAACACAGCAGGTCACCTTCCTGCCATTCAAATACTGAAGGAGCAGACCGTGAGATGGAACTGAATCTTACCATCATATTTTCACTTCCACTTATGTGGAAGCTTTACATCAATTTTGGCACTGAAATTCTGCTAAGCCCATTGCAGATTTATCATTGATCATATTTTCAAGGATTTTCATTATTATGGGAAATGTGGCGCTTGGTTTCTTCAAAAACCCAAGAAAAGAAAACAAATATTTTATTAAAAAATTTGATAATGATGTTGCCAATATCTTCATACATAAATGTAAAATTAGCTATACAAAACTTACTTTGTTGTTTTCCTAGAGGGAGAAGAGAAATATATGAAACTACTTTCAAAATCAACTAACAAAAAGGCTTTCAAGACACATACTATCTATGTCATAATACATTTGCCTATCGGTCAACCAATATTTGCCTATCATAGCTCCATCTGTCTGACGTACCAATATGAGAACTTTGTTTTTCCACAGAACATAATGTACATTGTTTTTATTTATTAGCTTTATAGACAGCGTTGTATGTATATTAGATATTTCTTTTTAATTCAGGTTTAATATGTATATATAGTTTGCTCTATTTGCGTTTTTTTTAATTTATAGTTATTTAAAATTATTAAAACTATCTGTTAAAGTTTACTGTTTCAGGGCCATGATATGATTCTGGACAACAACATTTTTGGTTAAACTGTGCCACTTTGGAGGCATCATTGCAAAAACTGTGTGTTCATTTATGTATCCTATATTCTGTACATTATATTCTATATAAATAATACCAGCCAATACGTTGATATAGGAATTTTTAACTCCTTAATACTGGTTTTGGTATTGGCCTCAAAAATCCAGCATCAGTCGGGCCCTATTTTGGTCTAGTGTGATATACCCTTGGATAATAGCAATTATTCTAGAAAGGATTAAAGTCTATTTTTGATTAGAGCAGCATGTCTCAGATCTGTTACTGTTATTGATATTTTTATATTTACACACATTGGTATTTGGCCTAGGCGATATAGCTGAAACACCTATCACGATAGTGAAGTTTCATATCAGTTAATATTGATTTTTAGTGGTGACATAGGTTATGACTGATGACACATTGTGTATTCCAATGGGTGGAAGTGGCTATGGTGATAAAGTTTATTGTATTATCGCAAAGCAATATAGCCTAAATCAAATACCTCAATATCAATATTGCAACAATATTGTGGGGATAAATATTGGAGCATTCACAAAATATTAACACAATTAGATTTTTGATAAACAATCATCAGTAATATGGATATAATGACTAAGTAGGTAAAGGAAAATAATAGAACAGCTAGAACATTCTGGTAGGTGCAGCCTTTAAAACCAGGAAGACAACACTTATACTTATGTCATATCATGATATAACAATATCCAAAATCTACCATGATATCTAGTCTGACATCACGATACAATACTATATCGATATATTGCCCAGCCCTATTTGGTGTTTCTGGTCATGTCAACAAAGCCAACTTAAAAAGACTTAATGTGTGTCAGTGTCTGAGTGTGTGTGTAAGTGTGTGTGGCGTCATACCTCCCAGAGACTACCAGTGTCCCATCGTCCAGTAAATAATCTATTACATTCTGAGGCAGTGGGAGAATCAGACTGGAAAAAACAGAATAAAGCCAGCATATGAGTAAATAATAACTAACAGACAGAGGTCGGAAGCTGCTCTAAAAAAGATTTAAACACAACAGACCCTTTTAAGCAGCCATTTTTACATGAAAGAATAGTATAAACACAGGTGCTACCAATGATACTAATGATACTGTCGTTCCATTCAGGTCAAGCAGAGTCAGCTGCTGCTATTGTGCATGCTGGCTCAAAAGGCTTGGATACACTGAACGGAACAGGACCTTCATTGGTATCATCGGTAACACCTGTGTTTAGCCAAATATTTCATATCAATATGGCTGCTGTGAAAATGTCTATTATTAAACATAAAGGTAGGCGAGAAGATAGAGATGGCAGCTATCTGCATCTGTCTGATAGCTAACGTTAGCTGTCGGTTATAGGAACAAACGTTATGTTTTTCAGCTTCAACAATTAAAATATTTCTTGGACGAACAGCAGCTGTTTACCTTTTAATCGTATGTTTCTTGAATATCGGATACCAAACCGAAAACTGACAGTTGACAACTTGCTCCTTCTTCATGCTGCAATATCCTGTAACGGAAAAGAGTCCTTCAGTAAATATCTTCCGACCCCCTGATATTTTGGAAAATTCTGAAGCTGCGTTTTCCTTCAACGACTGGACATTTTGAGCCAATATTGCTCTATTTTTTACTATTATGAATTATTTTAATGGCTTTTGATTCCCTTTCTTAACAGTGGAGGCTTTATTGCTGGAATTATCCAATAAATTTGTGTTTCCAGAGGGGGAGGTCTTTTTGAGGTGCACGTGTAGGCGTGGTCGATGTAAAACCCGCTGACTTGCTACATAGATCGTTTATTTAAAAGAGAAATCACTCCATACCTTTAAAAAAAAAAAAAAACTACAGGCGTAACGTATTCATTCTCACCTCTCACAAACCTACAGTATATTTTCAAACGTCCCATGATTAATTTAGCTGACAATAATCAATAAGTAAGATCAATAGTACATGATGACTTTAGATATTGTCAACCTTTTGGCTGTGAGCTAACCATAATTACTCATTTTGGTGTAAGTTATTAAAAATGTAGTATTAAACCCAAAAGTTGTTTATTTTCGTTGAATTTATATTCTGAACATATTGTACAAACATTAATTATTAAGTATAGTATTTCACCTCACTTTTTATTTCAGCTTTACTCAACACAAAAATGCATACATTATGTCAGGCACAAAAATGTACACAGTGAGAGACAAATAATTATTCTAAATAAATTGAAAATTAAATAACAATAATAATATATATTTTTTTTTTTACATTTTTTAAGAACAAAAGAGTTAAGCATTAAGTTAAATAATTTATTTCTATATAATCAATTTTAAAAAAGGAGGGAAAAAGAGGATTGAGAATCTAAAAACTTCAAACTTAGAGATTTGTTACTTATATTGACATAATAAGACTATAATAACAAATATTATTATTATTATTATTAGATAATAACAATTATATCTTTAAGAGTAAGACACTGAGTAACATTATGAAAGATTATTATAGATACATATTGTCTAAAATTTTGAAATGTACATCTTTGACTTTGAAAACTTGAAAATTACTTTCAAAAAATTGACTAATTTAAATTTGATTAATTCAAAAAATGGACAAAATGTTGACAATATTACTTAGAACCACTTGGGATAAAGCAAAACAGTTCCCAGTAGTTATTATCATTTTTCCATGAGAAAGTTTTGTGAAAATAAAAATACTTTTTGAAACATTAGTTCCAGCAATAAGTTTGTTAGCTGGATAACGCAATAAAAGAGACTAACAATTTAATCACAGAGAGTTAGGGCTGAGGTTAGTTAGGGTTAGGGTTCATCTTAAGGATAAATCTTCACTCGGGTGACGTTCGAGGTACCCGGAAGTAGTGACAGAGTGACTCCTCATTAACTGTGTACGATCTCTACTACTACTGACACATCGTTGAGATTTCACGTGAGTTAAGTTTAAATTTTTAAAGTTTTAAATGATCATTTGCAGTTTAAAACACACGAACTCTGAGTCCTTGTAGCGTTGTTTTATGTAAAGTAGAGGGTCGCTGTGAAATGAACAAGGAAACGAACAGAAAAGCTAAAATGTAAATGAACTGGGGGGAGTTGAACTCTGTAGCAGCTAATTGAGCAACTCATGATCAGTAAACGTCTGGTCCCGTCCGCTCTGTAATGTTGTTTCTCTGTATTTTGTCTCAATTTTCAGCTAACCTCGTTGTGATACAGTGTTTTATGCAAAGCTTTCTGACTCGACTGTCTTTCATTTACAGTTGTCCTGATAGTGAAAATGAGCAACTCTTCGGAACCCAAAGCGACCACTGTTCCACACATAGTGAAAGAAGAGGTGCGTTTGCTTTAAGTGTTTTCTGTAGGGGATTTCTCTGACACAAACTCTGTTACTGCTATCTTAAAATGCTCCACATGAACTCCGACTTAAAGCAGTGATGCACTCTGACATTTTTAGTAGTGACGCCTTCAAAATGTAGTCCAATTCAATACAATAACTCATCAGTAAATCATGTCTTTGTATGAGATTCACAGAGATTTACTGCAGGGCTTTTGTATTGGACTTCATTAGGTTGGACTGGTCTGCCTCGTCACCAGATAACTGGTTTATTGTAGTCCATAGCATTATCTTATAAACTGGTGCATTTTTTGTACATCAATGCATCATCAGATACTGCTATTGATGCCTCTCATTGATTACATATGAGGATTTCAGCGTCTTTTGATCAGCCATTTGACTTATTGATCACTACAAATGCTAAACATTGTTCTCATTTTCATTGAAAAACCTATGAACTTGATTATGATGGGATTTTTTTCACGAATCTGCATTGAACAAAGATGTTTTCTGAGGGTGTTAGAATGTGATGTGTTGGCCTGGACAACTCTGCAGCATGACAGTATTAATTTAAAATGGTATTTAGACTCACATTTTGCTTTTAATAAATATTGCAGTGCAGGGATTTCAATAAATTTCCGATTAACGGTTCAGCCCTACAAACAACTAACTGATTAACTGACTGAAATAATTCTTAGTTGCAGCCCTGCTCCAATCTCCTCCATGAGTAATCCTAACTAAGTTCAACAAAACAACTTCTCACACCACTCTGATGAATGTATATTGAGTTTGATGGACTTGCTCAACTGGTCTGCACCTCGCTGAGTGTGCTTTCTTCACAATTAGACATTTCACAGATCAATCAAATTGGTCCCTAGATTTCTTTTTTTTTTTTCTTTTTAATTTTTAAGATACTGCTATAAAATGAATGTGTTTGATTCATTTCTTACTAGATTTGTGAAGAAAATAACCTCAGTACAATCTACCACATAAATGTAAGATCATTTTCAATGCTGGATGTTGCAGTTGCTCCAAGTGGTCTGAATCTCACTGTACGTTGTCCTGTGTATGATTGTATAAGTGACAATAAAGTTGCCCTTTACCTTTGCTTTTGTGGCTGGGTATGATGGGGTAAGAGTCTTTGTTTCTGCGTTGCAACAGAAACAAAGATGACCTTCAGGTCATCTTAACCCGGTGTGTTTACTGTCTGTGTTGCAGCTCATTGCAGCAGGAAAATGGGTGAAGCTGGAGAAGACGACATACGTGGACCCCGCTGGAAACACCAGGTACTGTTCTGTCTTTGACTGACATCACAGTCGCACAAGTTTCCTCCTGCGCACACAGTTTGACTCCCCGTTTTTATCCACCAGAACCTGGGAGACGGCGAAAAGGACGACGAGACGGGCCAACACAGAAGCGGATGGTGAGAGTCTCTTGTTTTTTCTGTTTTCTATTTAGCAGTTGAAGTTGCGATGACAGTTGGGTCAGATTCCGAGTTGTTCCGGCTGTAACGCGGTTTTCCTGTCCTGCAGGTGTCGGAATAATCGCGCTGCTGAAGCGGACGCTCCACAGAGACTGTGTAGTGATGGTGAAGCAGTTTCGTCCTCCGATGGGATGCCACACGCTGGAGTTTCCTGCAGGTCGGACTTGTTTTCATGGATTCTTTGAACACTCTCTGCAGACAACAACTTTTCATGTCATGTGCTATTATTTTTTTAATCTCAGAAACATTCTACCTCTCTCATTCTCACTTTCTTCCCACACAAAGGAGCTTTTGTTAACTACTGGTGTTTTCTGACTCTTGGAATATTGTGTGTGCTGTGTTCAGGCTTGATTGATGAGGGGGAAAGTGCAGAGGTTGCTGCATTGAGGGAGCTAAAAGAAGAAACCGGCTACAAAGGAGAAGTAGTTGGAGTCACTCCAGGTATCATCACGCAAAGACGAACTGCACACTCGATTACATCTCTTCTGTCTGTTGGAGTTTTTTTTTAATCTTCAGCACATACAATGACAGTAGTAATGTTATTTGGATTGCAGTGACCTGTCTGGACCCCGGTCTGTCCAACTGCACCACTCAGATCGTCATGGTCAACATCAATGGAGACGACATGGAGAACATCAACCCGACGCAACAGCTCGGTGAGCGCACTGACTCTACTCTCATTTATCTGCTCACTCACTCAGTTATTCAGCTCAACCAATCCTTCCACCAGTCACTTGGTTTGAACGCACAAAGTTGTGCTGACTCATCGCACAGTGTCACAGCTGAAAACTGAAAAACAGTTTTGATCTTAAGTATGACATAAGCAGAAAACCAAGTATAAGCAGTTCTTTTGTAAAACTTAACTTTGATGTGGAAATGAGCTTATCTCTAAGCAAGATTTTGACTCGACTTCTGGTTACATCACAGTTTTGCAGCCTGTGGTGAACTTTGCATCAGCTTTATGAACAGTGTGACAGGATTTATCAGTTAAAGGTGATGAATTAATAATGACACACTCCCGAGGTTTATGTTTGTCTTTGTTTGTCAGCCCTGGCTTCAGTCTCCTCTACCATCGCTGTGATCTCGTCTTCCAGAAAGTTCATGTTGTTTTTTGGTTCATGGCTAATCACTGTAACAAAACAAAAGAAGAAAAACAAAAAAAGAAATAATTTCGAGGCAACTGTCTTCACTAAATGTTTGCATTAAGCTCAAATTTTTTTTGCCAACCTATAATCTTTTATTGTTTTAATAATTTACATTTCTTCTTGAGATAAACTTGACTTTTTGAGTTCTGTATTTCATAAATTGTTCACTCTATTTATCATTATTTAGGGCCCTGAAAAAAAAAGAAAAATTCTAACCATTATTCACTTTCACTTTAATGAGTTTACTCAACAGTTTTGAAATAAAAATGTTTGTTTTGCTTCCAAAACTTTAGAGATTCATATTTATCTAAAGAACAAAAGTAAGTTGGAAAAACTTTTTTTTTAAGTTTATGTCAAAGTTTGATACAAGTTTTCTCAACTCTCTTTTTCCTATTGTTCCTGACTAAACCCTCATCTGTGCTTCATTATAGAAGAAGAAATCACTGATCATAAGGCAGTGCTGTCAGTAAGTTAATGTGAGATTTATAGATCACAGGTGCTTAAGTTAGAAATGTTCCTCTCAGAGTTTTTTTAATGCTCAGTATCTTTTATTAATCAAACTAAAGCGCACGATCAGACGTGATCTGCTAAATCTCAGAACATTTTGAAGCCCCGGGTGATGCTGTCTTGTTTGTTCTATCTTGTATGTGCAGAGAACTGAACATATTTAACACTGCTGCAGATACCAGCTCCTTTTGTTCTGGACAAACATCTCATATCTGCATGCAAACAGACACACTTAAATATTCAATGTTTTTTTACAGTTTAACAATCACCAGTAGATAATAATAATAATAGTAAAAATAATATTAAGCCCACAGATGATGAGGGTCATATGGTTTTCCAATGATTTTTATTGCGAGGGCAAATATTTTCCTACCTACCTCCAGCTGTAATATGAACCCTGTCTGAAGAAAATTTAAAATGCTTCGGTTTGAGTTGATATAAAATAAAATAAAACATAATGTCAAAGTAATGTTCTGTTCATTATGTCAGTGGTTTTATCAGTAGATTTTATTGGTGTGTAATTTGATTGAACAGCTGGGATTGGCCACAGTCCCTCAACAATAAGTGTCTATGGATAATGAATAATGAGAAGAATTAATGGTCTTTTTGATGAACTTTAAATACAACTGAAAAGCAAATACATGTCTTAATTTGTTATTATATATATGATGTAATAAATATCAACAAAAAATGCCACAATACACTTATTTAAAATCACAATTATTTCCCAAATAATCACAAATCAGCTTTATAGTTATAGAAAATATCCTTTCTATAATTATTTTAAAGCTACTTTTAAAGGAGTTAAGTGAGCACTACGTCCTTTGGAAGTTTATTCCGTGTTTAAGTCTTTTTCTTCTTTCAGAGAAGCACTTTAGTGGGAATAATTAAATCATACATTTATCTGAATATATGAAAGTGAATGTAACTTAAGAAGACATTTGTCTGTAAAACATGTTGGATAATCTTGTTCTCTTTTGTTCTTCTGCAGGTGATGGAGGTGAGTTGTGTTTCTTATTATATCAGAAATAATCCTCTTCTCTCATGACGCAAATCATCACACAAGCCCTTTATTCTCTCTTTCCAGAATTCGTCGAAGTCATGCTTTTTCCTCTCGACGAATTCCAGATGAAAATAGATGGTGAGGCCTCAGCTTTTTCAGTAATGTTAGTGTTCAGACTGTCTCAAAGATGCCAACAAACACTTGGCTTGTTTTTTTGTTTTTTTTTCCTGCAGAACTGCTGAAGAAAGAAAAAATCGTGGTGGACGCTAAAGTGTACATCTTCGCCATGGGGATGGTTCAGGCCTTCTTTAAGCCGAGGGAGCTGCCCATCCTGAAGCAGTGAAGCAAAACGTTCAGGATGAGGATGACAAGAGGAAACAGTTACACAGGGCTCCCACACAGGACTGAGAAATTTGGAAAAATATTGAAAAGGAACTGAAGACTTCCAAATTATTTGAAGAAATTTGTCTGAAAAGTAGTTGTTGCGTTGTGGTTTTAGACCCAATGTAACCTCATATTTTAGTATTTGTTTCTATGAAGTCAAATGACCAAACACAGAGCACTATGGCAGGTGTAAATCATACTGAACAGAAAAATGTTGCAGTCAAATGATAAAAAAAGAAAAAAGTCTATGAAGGAGCCTTGTTCACACTATACTTCTTGGTCCTGGACCACTTTTTGTTCTCAGCATGGTGAGGCCTGAAACATCCATCAGGTGGCCGGCTGTTTGCACACACAGAATATGTTTCAGGCCTTAGTCTTGTATGCCTTAAGTGACAAATAGTCATTTGCAGGTTTTTATGAGATTACAGTAGTAGTGGGTTTTAATTGTTTATGAAGTGATTGTGAAACATTCCTTTACACGTGCTCACATACTGTTTTGCTGAGTTAAAGGAATAGTTAGAATTTTTTGAAGTGGGTTTGCATACTCACTATAATATCTACAGTAGACAGCAGTCGGCAAAACCCCTGTTTGGAGAAACAGCATGAGTACAGCTCTAGCAAGCTAAGCAATGTGCTGCTATGGACAAGGTCAGCAGCAAAATATATTTTAGCCACCTAAAAAAAAACAATCAGTTTAAGTGTACACGATATTTGGAATATTTTCACAGCTTCACGGCTAAAATACATTTTGCTGCTCCTTCATACAACCCCACTCAAAAAAAACAAACTATCTCTTTAATGGGGAAAAAATTAACCTCAAAACACTTAGTGTTAAAAATGTCTATTGGTGACGTACGTTCCGTCATTTACCCTGCATTCCAAATTGCGTAGTTTTTCTTTTTACTTTCTTTACATACTGCAGCTCCTCTCAAAAAGTATGTAGTGTTGCATGCAGTATGCATACATGTGGGACGTACTACTTCCTCATAGCATTGCGCTGTGAACCATCTTGCTCATACACCCATCACAGAGAATTGTGGGTCAGAATATCCAAAAAAAAACATGCTGGCTTACATACTTCAAAATGTGGTATTTTTGGCATGCTGCATTTGACAGACTAAATCTTTTTTTTTTTTCTGGCATACTAAATAGTATGGTAGTATGGGTATTGGAATGCATAGTTAACTTTGTGTATTCTTCTTTTTCTCATGGATAACTTCAACGGTAAATAACAGATTTCAGCCTGTCAGATTTTTTGCACTAACATTTAACATCATACAGAGAGATCAATCAATCCACAGAAAACCGGAGAGCAGCGAGCAGCTGAATCATGCGAGCTCTCATCCTCCCTCTGGATTTAGTCTAAAAGCATCCATAGCAATCTAATAATTAACTTTAGGGGAGACGTTACTTACAAAATAACATTGTAATAATGGTTACAGACATTATTTGGTTGGTATATTAACAACACTGTTAACGATATGAGGGGGGATTTTTTTTTTCTTGTGTAACTCTACTGTAATGTACAACAGAGGTACTGTATTGATAAAGAAACTTATTATTAAGAGGAAATAATTCATTCTGGGCCTCCAACCTTGTTGTGGTGCAATTAACTGGACATTTACTTACCCACTTAACAGCTATAAATTACTGACCAATGAATAAATGTGATATTACCTTTGTTCTTACCTGAATCTGTGTTTCTGTCTCAAACTGATTCATCAGCAACAACTGAGAAAATGATTATTTTGAGCGTACTGACATGCAGTGTTAGTAGTATGTGATCTCATGCATGTATATGACATCAGCTCTGACAGGTATCTTTTTTGGCAATGGGATTTGTGATATTTTCCTATCACTTTAACCACGCAGAACTCACGAAAATAAGAAATGTTTACTTAGTGCAAAGCAACAGCATAGTTAGTAAAATTTAAAGTTGATAGTCCCAGATGAAATACTGGAGTGCTAGTGCTAGAGATTGTTCAAAAATCATAGTAGCATCACTAAAATCATATTACACATTTTTCAAATGTAACCTGGGTTGATTACAGTTACTTTTCTGTTGTAATGAAAATACTCAATCCTGATGAAATGCAATCCATTACTACCCAGTCCTAACATCCCATGATATTGAAAGGAATAAAGGAGTAATAGTAATCTATTTTCTTTTCAATATTATCGATATTATGTAGGATTTAATAAGAAAAGATAAAATAACCCACAATTAATCCCACAACAGGGAAATTTGCATTGAAAAAAGTAAACAAGTAAGATATGAACAAGATAGAGTAAAACTAAGAAACAGACTCAACAGCTGAATTAACACTATTGCACAGTTTGATAGGAAATACTATTGCATCTGAGTGAAAACATTGCACAGTATGGTACACATTGACATTTCCCTGAGTGGAATATTGTTATTGCACATAGAAAAGAAAATGAAATTCTTTATTTATCCAAAAATGGTGAAATTTGCAGTTTTACAGCAGCAAAGTGGATAGCACAATAGAAAGAAGCATCAATAAGCAATGAATAATAAGTAAACAAGTAATATAAACAAGAGGAAATATGAAATATTGGAACCATATACAATAGAAAATATTAAAGCATAGTAACAATATAAGGGGAAATATAAAAATG
>JAJHUR010079560.1:0-10234 GCA_027495735.1 Lutjanus campechanus | reverse complement strand
TGTGTGTGTGTGTGTGTGTGTGTGTGTGTGTGTGTGTGTGTGTGTGTGTGTGTGTGTGTGTGTGTGTGTGTGTGTGTGTCCTGTAAGCCTAGCTGTGTGTAAGTGGTTTTGGCAGGCCGGTCTGTGTATGCAGGCAGCACATGTTTTCCGCTCTATTTGTGTCTGAGTTTGTGTGTTTGCCTGCGTATGCATGCCAATGTGTGTGTGTGTGTGTCTGTTAGGCTCACATAATGCTCTGCGCTTCTGGTCATGCACACGTTGTGTGTTTGTGTAGCCAAGGATGTTCTGTGTGCGTGTGTGTGTGTGTGTGATCCTGGTCAGCAATGACTAAATATGACAAGGTCACTCCTGTCATTTACCTGCCACATAAATACACACAGACACACACATACCAGGATGGCATGTATAAACATGCAAGAAGCCTATATTCACACACACACACACACACACACACACGCACACAGATTGATGTAAAGTAGTTTACTGAAAACCATTTGCACACATCTACTCTCCCATTTATCGGGACTCAAGCAGATACATCAAAAGGTGACATGTCCTTTTCAGGTTTCTTTGTTTCTCGGACACACGAACACACACACACACACACACACACACACACACACACACACACACACACACACGCACTGACAGCATGTAAATGTTAAACACACTATGTAAATAACTTGGCCTTAGAATGGATTGGTTCACAGGATGTCTTTCCCACCCACAATCAACCTGATTGGACGATCCAAACCCGACCTGTCACCAACCCTGAACATTCGTCTCTCTCCACATTTCTCTGCAAACCAGTTCATGTTTACAGACGACTGATTGTATGTAAATTCAAACAGAAACAGAAAAGTGCAGGTGTGTACGGGAGCCCACAAGGACAAATGTCCAAACACATACAAAAGACAAGAGGTGCCTTTCTGGGTTCGATTATTAAATCAGTGGACGTGTGCAGCTTCTCTCCTGAGGCTGCGGCTGCTGTCCAGCATCACCTGCGCTGCACACTGAGCGCTTCTTTACGCTGTGAATTAAGGATTTATTTGAACCAAACCAGAGTTGGTAATTGTTGGGACAGTTTTTGTTGAGTTTTATTTAGTTTCTGGTAAGTTTGAATGAAGCTGACGATGATGCAAAAGGAGTTTGGTGAGTTTGGCAAAAGCCAAACCGTTTCTTTTTCTGTTTAAACAAAACGTCTTACTCGTTAAAGTAATCGCTGTAATGATCTTTTCCATAATGTCGCCAGACACTAACAGTAACAATCTGACCGTCTCAATGGCAAAGACTGACGCAGACAAACAAGCGTCACCTGGTCCGTGCGCTCTGCTGGTGCTCCTGGATGCTCTGTTTCTATCACTCTTCTCTGCCTCCATCACAGTTAGTTTTGTGGTTTGTGGTGAATTTGTTTGTAAAGTTTACAGCCTGTCATGCTTATTTTTAACAATTATACCAACCACTCTTTTCACCCTCTGTCATCAGTCAGCCGACAGCGCATGTGGTCCCGAGGATATCTCTTTAATAAGCGCACCAGCTAATATAAAAATATATATTTATGATTCCCTTTAATTCCTCGTTGAAATGTTCTCCCTGCATTTCTGAAAGTGTCTATCTGTTTCATCCTGTAACTCTAATCCACACTGACTCACTGAATGCTTGACTGGAAGTCGACTACGGGAGCTCCAACTAATGATTCAAGTCGTTGACTATCGGGGAGCAGCTGTAATAAATCTAAGCTAACTGGACATCCTGGACTCCAACAATGTAAAGTTTATACCTGCTTCCAGTAAAAATCTTCTCACGATGGAAGCAATTAGACCTTTTTAAAAATCTCCCAATAACAGAATTACTTGTTTTCACTTGAACAGACCTTGGTTCTAACTTTTAAAAGACTTAAAGGACAACTTTGGTCTGACAACCTCACAGAAAGTATCCCTACAGAGACAGAATTTATTTGTTAACCCAGAGGAAATGAGCTCAAAATAAGATCTCGGAAAGCTTGTTTGTCTTATATGAGACCTTTAATTTGTCTCATTGGTCAAATTAAAGTCTTGTTGCTTCTTACGGTCGTCAAGGAGAAACGTCTGAGACCCCTGTTGAGCTCAGCTAAACATCTCCTACTTTTCTTTTGTTTTGTTTTCTTGTCGCTTTTCTTTTTTTCTCCTCAAGGGGGAGTTTAGGAGAAGCAGTGAGCTCAAAATAAGAATCTAATTTATTTATCGTGAGACAACAGAAACACAATTATCCTTTGGGACAGAGTAAGATCCATTTTGTTTAACTAGAAACCGACAATTCATTGTGCTCACCAAACTCACCAGACTCCATTTACAGAAAAGATCATTTTATCATCGTAAGACACACTTCATTCATACTCAACAGAAACTAAATAAAACACTAGAACCATCTTTGTTCATCTTTCCACTGTTCCAGCAATCACCAACTTTTATTTGGTTGAAATAAACCAGTTCTTTGTTGGTCTGGAAAGACGAGCCAGGATGTTTTAGGTGACTTTTATTTAGTTTCTGTCGAGTTTGAATGAAGTATGTTTTATGATAATAAAATGATCGTATTTGTTAGTGGAGTCTGGTGGCTTTGTGGGGAGCGATATAACGGCTGTCTCTGGTTAAACCAAAAGGATCTTACTCTAACAGAAAGCCTCGTCTCTACAGGGATTCTCTCCAGATCTTTTTCAAACACTTATAAACAACAGTCTGAGCCTGTTGGTGGCAAAACGAGCACTTTCAGTGGAGGCACTTTGATGGTTCTACAACCGCCCGCAGGGATTACATTTCAGTCTGTTTTGTAGTTGCAGCGATCTCACTCAATACTGGACCAATTTCAAAAATTGTTGTTCCCATTAGTCACTTTGACACAAAAAATAAGCTTGAAAAATACCAAACTCTCCAAAGTTCCCGTTTTAAGGCTGAAGCTCTTTGTGAATTACTCTGGAGTCTTAAATGATAATTCCATTTTATATCAACAAAGCTCTATTATTTTTTCAAATAGTTTTTGGCAATCACATTGATCAGGGGAAGGAAACATGAGCAGTCAGGGGATTATTCAGAGTTTTTAACAAACCTCCAAATTAGTCAAATTGTATGTTGATGAGAAAACAAGGTAAAAAATTAGGCATGAGGGGAAAATTGGCTCACATAAAGCTCATACGTCTTATCTTTAACTATTCTGAATGCTGAACAGTCCAGTTCAGATTGCACACACACTAGAATCAAACTTCATCTCCAAGGATTGGCAAGTTTTTTGGGTGAATTTGGGATTTAATAACTTTATAATACGCTTTGCCAGATGAAGGTGAAGTATTTCGTTAATTCTTTATTCGCCATCACTCAGAGACTAGATCAGTGAGGAGCTGAACTCGAGTAAACAAGCCGACCCTGCAGCACTTTACAGAACCTCAGCTCTGATCAGGTGAGGAATACTTTGGTCCATTAGCTTTGTTAGTCTGTTTTGTGCACCTGTACAGTTTCGTGGATAACAATGGGTCTCCCTGATGCCAGCGCTGCAGCACAGAGTGTGAATCCATAACTTTAATAACATCACAGCACTTTCTTACTTAACTTCAGAAACAGACAAACCTCTGTTCTACAAAACGCATTAATATTACATTTTCATATCATTATTTTTCTGCAGACAGGAGACTGTAGCATGCTTCCAAATTACTCACATAAAGAGCGTGACACACTCTTCTCAGCTTTTTCTGGTTCAGTCAGGCCCTGATGAGACAGACTGCAGAACGTGAGCTGCATTGCTCCTTTTTTCTTCAAGCCATTGTTTTTTTGTTTTGTTTTTTTAAAACAGCAGTGCAGTGTATATTATTTTAATGTTCAGGCATCTGCCACATCGCCTTACACTGATTTTGTTGTCATCAAGTAATCTGTACCTTTGCTGTTCTACTTTGTTAGAATAATTAGCAGATAGTTAATTAGTTAGTTGGTTAGCTGGCTAGAGGTCACTGGCTGAGGGTGAATGGCTGAGACCCATGTGGGTGCACGAGACCCTCAGAAAGAGGAGAAGTCACGGGGCAGTTTGTCCAGGGAGATGTTGAAAAGCGCTTTTCACACTGCATTTAGCTCCACGTTCAAGATAAGAAAGCTCTCACTCTGGCACGACTTTAACCTACAGTAGGGCTCGCTGGCCCTGCTCCAGAGCAAATCCACTGAAAATCAATCAATCAATCATCAATCAATCTGAAAGCTGCCAGAGTGAAATGCATGGGGCTAAGCACAATGTGAAAAGCCCTAGTATGTGTGTTATAGTTATGGTTATAGTTAATTATATTAGTTAGTTAAGCTATCCCAGGGTTAGGTCTTAGCTCAGGGCTAAAGATATGCAGTGAGCTAACATTAGCTTTACAGTCGTCTCACAAAGCCAGACCTCTCTCCACAGCTGCTCCGTGCTGGTCTGGCTTCAAAAACTGATATTCTGCTATAGAGGGAAAAAGGCCCGCGTTGTTTGCATTTCTTTAAACCAGTCACAGTCATCCTGGGCGGAGCTGAGCTCAGGATGCAGCGATGGTGCTGCTGCAAAACAGTGTCGAGGGGGAACTTGTTTTGGTGGAACATTTGCACGCCGGAAGGCGAGTTCTGGCGTTAAAATGAATCCATTAATGTAAAAGAGAAGGTAACAGCTGTCAGCATGTTTATGTTTGTACCATCAGCATTGCAGGTGTTCATTTGTTGCTGTTTTCAGTGTTTTCAGGTTGCAGTTCGCAGGTTGTTCTTGTTTCCCAGGGACTTTGAAAACGTAGAAAGTGAACGCTGCCATAGTGCTTGAAACAAGGGACCAATGGCAGACTTACACCAGCAGTGTGCATCCAGTGAGTCAGACTAGCCTAAAGTAAACCATGAACTGTATTCTAACACTTAACTAATACCCGCCTGCTGCCCGCTGGCTGCTGTACAGTTGGTAAAAACACGTAGATCCAGTCATCCAGCAATAACTACCACTAGTTTGTCCTCCATGATTGTCATTTCCCAGCATGCTTCTTTGTAAACTCTGCCGTCACCACCACAGAAGGCCCCTCTCTCAGTTCATCTAATTGGACAAAGGGAAAGATGCAAATGACATTGGGCGCTTTTTTGCTAAAACTCGGGGTACTCAGGAGACATTAGCAGCACACAAATCACTTGTAAAAAGTTTCCTCTCGCTGTAAAAACTGCACTCTGTCATTATGACCCGTTGAGCTGTGAAGTGTGTTTTTATAATGCAGTTCAGTGGACTGGTTTGTACACAGTGTGCTGGTGTAGGAGTCTAAAAACTGAGCTTTGTTCTTTTTTTGAAAGGACAGGAAGAAACATTATTTTGTGCATCATAGACAAAAGAAATAATGGCTGAAGCTACAAAAAAGTTGTAATAAATTGGATTTTTATTTTAGAGCCGACCCAGCCTTATCTTTTTCAGGGTCTTTCTGTAATTATTAACCAGAAATAAATTGCTTTTAGTCTTTTCAGTGAACGTGGCCTCTGCTCTGGAGTCGAGGCGCTAACACTGACAACACTTTGAGCCAGAAGTGAATCATGAACACTGAATGATGGGGAACTTTATCTTTCTGCTGTCAGCTGTCCACACATCTATTTTCTATTTTGAGGTTTGTGTTACCAGCTGAACATTTCGACTTTCCATCTTTAGCCTCTTTAGCATCCTGCCTCCACCTTCTATTACAGTGTTAGCATCCTAGCATTAGTCTGTCCTTTGTAATTACAGTGATTACCAACAAGCAGCGACAGGATGGAGGAGACTCATGACCCCACCCCTCTCTCTCCTTTTGTCTGCTCGGTGTCTCTCGCCCACTCTCTCTGATCTTCTGTTTGTTAACAGAGTTTGTTCACTGAGGAGGAAATTAAACTTTAAATCCACTTTTTATCTTTTCTTCTCTTCCTCCTCCTGTTTTCCGCCCCTCCTCTTTCTGTTTCTACACTCTTAGAAACAAAGGTGCAATATAGAACCCTAAAGCGTTCTTCAGATTGTCCCCATCGGAGAACGCTCTTTGATTCTGGTTAGAACCTCACTTGGAATCCTTTCAGAGTTCTACCTAGCATGCAACATAAAGGCTTCTACCTGAAACCATCTGTGAAGGGTTCCACCCACATCACAGGGGTTTTTAAAGAGAATCCATCTATGGTATAATGGTTCCACCCAGAGCTCTCTGTGGAGGTTCCATCCAGAACCTGTCTACCCTCTGAGGGTTTTTATCTTTTTACCTTTTTATATTCTAAGTGTTTTGTCTCAAACAGACTCACAGGGTTCTACAGAAAACCCTTCTATGGTAATGGTTTCACCCAGAACCCTCTGTGGAGGTTCTGTCAAGAATCTTTCCACCTTCTAAGGGTTTTATCTAGAACACACTCAAGAGGGTTCTACTGAGAGTCATTTTATTCCAAGGGTTTTATCTTGACCTCCACCAGGTGGTTCTACTGAGAACCCTTTTATATTTTGATGCCGAGATCCCTTGATGAAAAAGATATCAAAATCTTTAAAGAACTATTTTTTCCAAAAAGGGTTATTTGGATATAAATGGTTCTTAACGGAACAATTAGTCTGACAAAGAACCCTTTAAAAAATAAAAAATAAAATTCTTCTGGGTGGAACCTCAGCCCTTCGGGAAGAACCCTTTTGGAACCGTTATGTCTAAGAGTGTAGATTCTGTTGCCTTTAAATAGAGACTGGTGTCACCCTCACTAAGACATTCACACACACACACACACACACACACATAGATAAGCAATGATGTCAGCTTCTCTCACTTTCACACACACACACACACACACACACACACACACACACACACTCTCTCTCATACACTAGCAGTGATGTCACTCTCTCTCTCTCTCTGTCTCTCTCTCCCTATCCCTCCATCCCATGCCATGACATCATCGTCTGATGCCGTGAGTTAGAAAACACACACACACACACACACACAGACACACACACAGCCAGCAGCAGCAGTCCTGCTGTGGACAGTTTTTGGCAGAAAAACATATTTTAGACACTTAAAATAATCGATATCAGTTCAAGTGTGCACTATATTTAGAATATTTTCACAGACTTTTCTGACAGGAAACTGCAGTTATGAGTCAAATATAACTCTCTCTAAACCAACCAAACTCCATAAGCAAAATCACTTATTTTACTTCACAGAACACAGGAGCTGCTGTTTGTTTGTTTTATTGTGTGACTTTGGTGAATTTGAACAAACCCTTTAAAACACAAAAGTCACACAATAACACAAACAAACTAACCAATCGAGGCAGTGATGGTTCAGCAACTCCCCTGTTCTGTGAGGTTAAATAAGTCATTTTGCCTCTGGAGTTTGGTCGGTTTGGAGAAAGTGATATTATTTGAGTTTCTGGTTGGAAAAGTCTGTCTGACATCAAGGTAAAGTAATGAAAATATTCTAAATATAGCGTACACTTAAAATGATATTGATTTTTTTTATGTAGCATGTCAGTGGATTATTATAACCGATGCATTAATGTGTAAGCAGCATGTTAATGTTGTAGCTTTTTCAGATCAATTTTAGCTTTTTTTAACTGTTTGTTAGTTGGACTGATAGCACTGCATCATATATAAACTCATATTTAATCTTAATTGTAACTGTAACAGTCATATAAATGCAGTGGATTTAAAATATTATCATCATTATAATGTTTCCCACCAAAACAGAACGGGATAAAAGTAGAAAATGGTATTTCAGATGTCTACTTCAATATAGTACTTCAGTAAATGTACTTGAACATGTAAGCTGGTTCATCCCAGACGCCACTGTTGCACACGTATATTTCACAACACAACAGATGACACATTTCACACACTGACCAACACACACATACACACATCTCCCAAGAGTGTCTTGAATTAAAGACACGAAAAAGGACATTTTCCTCATTTTTCAAAATTTTACGGACGTGTTGTCCTTGACATCCCTGCTGACCGTTAACCGGTGACATGATTTAAATCAGCCGGCGGCTGCTTTAATCCAATCAGCTCGGAGGAATGAGTTGTTGTTGGCTCAGCTGTTTAATCCAATCAGTTTTTAGAAATGAGTTGTTGCCGTCCAGAATCAATCAGGCCTGCCCACCTGGTAATCAAATCCAATACAATGATTTACCGTATGGCCGTGAAATATATTCAGACTGTGTTCTGCTGCCTGCCGGTTTTGTTCTCTGTTCTTTGTCTCTCTCTCTGTTCCTTCATTTTCTCTGGGTGCCTCTTTGTGTTTCTTCCCTCTTCGTCTCTCTCTTCTTCTTCTCAGGTTATTCACAAACAGACACACACCCTCCTTCTCTCTGGTCAAGTCTTTCGCAACAGTTTCCTTGACTTTTTTGTGACATGAAAGGCAGTTTTGGCCGAGGCGTCCGCTGGGACACTGGTCATCATTAAGAGGGAAGAGTACCATTTAGGAGAGGAGACCTGGATTTTGTCCACAGGCATCAGCTGAATAGAATAACTGCATTGTCCTGAAACAATAGTGTGATGATAACCAGCAGGGAGGGAGCACACCTGAGGCCTAAACATTGCAAACATGAGCAAAATGCTAATAAATACGTCTTTATCACCATATAAACATTCAGTTCTGTGATGCCAGTTTAATTTCTTTACACAGGTGATAATTAGTTTCTTTGATTGTGTGTTGAGAGCAGAGTTCTTTTGTTAGCTTCTCTTACAAGCTTTGATTATTAAAATAGGTCATTTATGTTTCTTTCTGAAAGGAAAAAAAGAAACATGATTCATGACCGTTGGAGACGATCGGCAACTTTCACCACCACATGGTTAACTGTTGCAGTTTGGTTTAGTTTTGGGCATCAAAACTACGGGTAAGGACTTGAGCCAAGTCCAGATTGGACTAAAGAACAGAAAGTATGGAGTGGACTGGTTGCTGCAGAGGTGCCAGTTCACCTCCTGGGTACTGTGGAGGTGCAGCTCATCCCGAATCCCCAACTGCTTGTGGCGCCTGTTTCTGGGCAGCATCCATCATGGCTTGTTCATACTACACATCTGAGCAGTGGGTCTGCGTGGCGTTCCCTGCTGGTTTTCATTTCAGCACCACCCATATTAACACGCTAGAGAGTCCACACAGCAGCGACTTGCGTGTGTGCGGTTCTTTGCAAAAATGGACATTAAAAGTGATCTGTTGACAGTCATATCGACATTATATCACCTCTCACTACAGTTTCCTTGTCTACACCTGTGCAGTATGTCACAGATGTGAAAAGAATCAGGTGCAGGGCAGTTAGTTATTTTTCTCTTCTCACTCATTCAGAAAACGTAATGTTATGAATATAACTACTGTTCCCTGAAGGAGAGGAACAAGGTACAACACATAAGTATGGGATATCACGCCCTCGCGTGGCCTGACTGAAGAAACCTCTATTCACGCCTTTACGGCAGGTGACCTGTGGTGACGTACATGTGAAGCTCCGCCTGCACATAAATACGTGCACCACCACGGTCATCCTTCAGTTCGATAACCGCTCTTCACCGAGCCCAGCTGCGCAGCGGGGCAACGTAGTGTTGTACCTCGTTCCTCTCCTTCAGGGAACAGTAGTTATATTCATAACATTACGTTCCCTTTCAGTCGATTCACTCGGTACAACACATAAGTATGGGACATATATACACGCCCCGCAGAGCAGCTACCGAACCGTAAACCTCCAATGCTCTAGTGCATCGTAGACCCAGCAGAAAGGACAGAGTGAGCCACTGAAGGGGCTGTCACGTCCAGACGATAAAACCGAACAAAAGTGTGCGGTGATGACCAACTGGCTGCAGCGCAGATGTCACTCACAGAAACCCCTTTAAATAAAGCCCATGAGGCCGCCATGCCCCTGGTTGAATGTGCCCTCACACCTTGGGGCAACGGAAGACCCCTGCTGTTGTATGCTTGGGAGATAGCCTCCACAATCCAGTGGGCTTTGCCCTTGGCTGGATTAGCAAAACAGACAAACAACTGGTCACATAAACGCACACCCCGGGTGCGGTCTATGTAAGTGCGTAGTGCACGCACAGGACACAAACGATGTAACCTCCTCTGCTCCTCAGACGCAAAAGGAGGAGGACAGTAGCTCAAGAGCTCAAAAGTCATGGAGCTATAGGCTGTGGGGATAACCTTAGGTAAATACGCCGCATTTGGACGTAATGTAACCTTTAAACCATCTGGAGTGAACTGGGTACAAGAGGGGTGCACAGACAAAGCATGAAGGTCACCTACTCGTTT
>JAJHUR010079556.1:37553-53135 GCA_027495735.1 Lutjanus campechanus | reverse complement strand
TAAACGGCGCAGTGGATTCCTCCATGGTGCTGCTGCACACAGGTTTACAAGCAAACATGAAGATAAATCCACTTTTTAGTCCCAAAGGTTTAAGAAACAGACGACAAGTGATACATTTCGCAAGAGAGCTTTTTGGGGGGCGTAGGGATTAATATTTTTCATAAAATTGGATTTTCTATCCTGGAAACAGGATCGAAACTATCCTGCATTATCCCGATGTAGGTTCCAAACCTGATCATTTTAGTGTTTTATCTGATGGTATTAATAATTATTACTGAGGCAGAATGTTATTTCAACATTAATCAACATTATAATGAACATAGGCTAATATAAACTGCGCAGCTGCGGCTGCATGTGAGGATAAAATGCCAACTTCAGCCTGTGATCTGCCTCTGTCTGAATGAGCAGCCTTGTGAAAGTGAGATTTTTCACTTCTTCATATTTTAATCTAACGAAATTCCTCTCTCTCTCTCTCTCCTCCGTGCTGTCACGTTCATAAACTTTAGGCTATCAAAAGTTTCCGAAAGTAAACTACTGTGGAAGTAAAACTGAAAATTCAACCACATTTAAGTGCTGCTGGTCATAGAATCATTTTAAGGCATTGAATAAATTATGTTATATTTAATCCTTATCTCCTATATAAGTGCAATGCAATGTTTTTTAAGGACGTAATGACGGTATTGAAACTGATATGCTTTTGAAAGACACCGCCGGTATACCTTATTACCTTATTACCGCCCAACCCTAGTCTGCACTGAGTCCAGTGACGGCGTGCTTCACACCACTGCAGCTGATGCTTTGCATTGCACTTGGTGATATAAGGCTTGGATGCAGCTGCTCGGCCACTGAAACTCAATCCATGAAGCTCTCTACGCACTGTTCTTGAGCTAATTTGAAGGCCACACGAAGTATGGAGGTCTGTAGCTATTGACTCTGCAGAAAGTTGGTGACTTTGTGGCTGAGTTGCTGTTGTTCCCAATCGCTTCCACTTTGTTACAATACCACTAACAGTTGACCGTGGAATATTTATTAGCGAGGAAATTTCACGAATGGACTTATTGCACAGGTGGCAACCTATCACGGTACCACGCTTGAATCCTGTGAGCTCCTGAGAGCGACCCATTCTTTCACAAATGTTTGTAGAAGCAGTCTGTGTGCCTAGGTGCTTGATTTTATACACCTGTGGCCATGGAAGTGAATGGAACACCTGAATTCAATGATTTGGAGGGGTGTCCTGATACTTTTGGCAATATAGCGTATGTATGTATATATGTATATTAAATAACTGTACATGAGGTTTTATTTTATTTAGTTTGATATTTTACCTCTTGTCTGATTGTTTCTTTTCTTTTATGAATTGTTTTATATTTAATACTATTCTGAATTTATCTGTCTGTAAATATCTTATACGTGTTTGGAGCATGAAGGGACTACAACTTTCATTTCATTCACAACTCTGGGTTGTGTTATCATAAAAAACAAACAAACCTTGAAACCTGAATGGGTTTGGCTGTTTTGTGGAGCTCTGTTCATTGTTGCTTTGAAGTCTCACATATTCATCCTGATTTCCAACCCTCTTTGAGATCTAATAAAAGCTACAAACTGGAATCCAAGCTAACACAACCTTTGTGGCACTGTTTACAGTAGTGGTTAAAATGCTTCACATGTAAACGGGGTATACATTGTCTCAGCTTGTGCCTGTCAATGCATCAGTCTAAAACTGTGAGCATCGAATAATGAAGCTTTCATGGGGCGCAGACTCACAGGTACTGATGTGGCTTCCATGACGAACAACACACCGGGAAATAAAGTGAAGAGACGTCAACAGGTGCCACTTTGGACAACTGGGGCAGCTTTATATCTGTTGGAGGAGTAAATGCACTCCCGCTACAAGTCACATGTTGGTCGGTGCCTGTTAGGACTCCACTTAAAGAGTGCAAGCTCAGATGCCTCGCTGTGATTTTAAACATTCATGTCTCAAACTGGAAACTGCAGCATGGTGTGTTCTGTATGATAGTCATGCACTGGCATCAGAACTGACAGGTAGTCTCAATTATACCCTCCGTGTGCTGCAGTAAAGTATTCAGCAGGATTGCAATTACAGCTGGGAAAAGGGAGGATTCGCTTGAATGTAGAGCAGTGTTTTCCACATGCCATGAGATGTGTTGTTTGTAGCGATACCCTCCCAAAACCTCTAACTGCTATGTTCTCAGTGAATGCAGTTTGTTGTGTGAATTAATTCATCTGTGATATAACAACACTTTTATAGTTGCTATTAGCACTTTTCATATTTCATATTGATGAGTGTAAACTGAGCACTCAAATCCTGATCCCCTTTGCTCCTCTAAATTATGAAAGGTCCATGGGTTGATTAGTAACACGTTAATTAGGTTACCAAGGCACACAGAATGGAGAGAGATCTGGCTGCTTCAGCGACGGAGGTGACAACGAGATTAGATGCAGGAAAGATGACGCTGAATCACTGCGCTACAAGTGTCAGCTAAAGCCAGCCCAGGCCACAATAATGCCTCGGATTGCCCTCGCTTACTGGAAGGCGCTCAGTCACACATAACAGCAGCTACAGCCTGTCAGCGTCTGCAAGGGGAGACGAAAGGACTGAGCTCCGGGAGAGGAGGATAATACCATGTCTCTGCGCTGGGGCTGTAACAAGTTACTTTCTTTGCATCTATTATGGTGACGATTACAGTTATTTTGATTTACAGCTCTGGCGCTGGTTAGCAGAGTGGTGTGTGATTGTCATTACCATCCATCATCCAGAATTACCAATGCTTTACAGCATTTTTTGTGCAAGAAATTGCTTAAAAAGTAAAGGAAATATATGCACATTTGCCTAAATTTAGCCCTTTTACCTTGCAGCTTTATTATATTATTATCATGCAATCACATGTTTGAGTGAGTGTGACAGTGATCAATAGACCTGAAGCTTGTCTGCAGCTAATCTTGAATACTGCTGGACTGATAAGCCTATTTTTTGAGCACATTCATGTATGTTGCATGCTGAAGGACGTCTGTGATTCAGAATGTTTTAAAAACCTTCTTTTGTATGGCTCCACAGTGGCGACAGCTGCGGCCACAGGCATTAAGTTTTCAGGTCACCCCCTTTTTTTGACTGTGATATCTCGAGAACGCCATGAGGGAATTTTTTTTTTTCCAAAACTTAAATGTCTGCTTGGACTCGAGGACAAACTGATCAGACTTTTGATGGTCAAAAGTCAAAGGTCACTGTGACCTCACTGAACACATTTTTGGCCAGAACTCAAGAATTCATACGCTAATTATGACAAAATTACACACAAATATCTGATAGGATAAAATGGTGATATAGGGACATTTTATATCCAAAAGGTCAAGGGTCAACTTCACTGTGACATCATAATGTTCAGCTCTATCAAACTTCTGTCCTCCTCTGTAAAAATAGTCTCTATGTGAAGACAGCAAGACAAAAACTACCCTTAATATATAGTGATAACTTCCATATTAACTCCCTCAAAGTCTTCATTACACACATTATATGATTCTGTACAGACATGGATGTAAACTGAAATTTGACTGGTTGGTGAAGACATACAACTGTGAGGCAGTAATTCTGTTTTATACAGCCATTGACAGCTGACTTCTCACTATTCTTAACCAGCCACTAGGGGCCAAAAGTGATCAACAACTGAATCTCGCAGTTGTGGGGTTATTGCAGCAGGTGCTTCACCATCTGTGTCCAGGTGAGGATCTGCACTCTACTGAGTGACCTCTTCTAGTTATTATGATTATTCTGAAGTTTGTTGCTTTTACTTTGTAGCTGTCCTTACATAACCTACTTGTCTTAACTATATATGCGCTCTGCCAATGTGCTGATTATCAAATGCATTCAATGTGCAAGATGAATAATTATAAGGTGAGAACTGTATAATAACATAGGAACAGATGTTGCTTCATTTCATGAGTTCCTTCTTTCATAGACAGTACTGTAGGATTATTTTGATTTTTATTTCAGTAACTTTACATGTGTGATGCACTGTTTGCATTGGGTTGGAACTGTTGACCAAAAGTACAGTATTAGTATAGTATTTGTTGTTTGAATGATCTATTGCAGTATATGCATTTTCATATTTAATGACATTAATAATTTCATGGACCCATATGTACCACAGCTAGGGGGCATTCAGGCAGTCATCGTTCTAACATTTGGCTCCTATAATTATCGTATAATTACCCAGCAAAGTAATTATACAGTGCTGTTACTGTCCTGTAAAATAAAGTGCCATTTAGCCACCGCGGGTATGCCTTCTGTCACCCGCCATGCTGGCAGCATGGCTCCAGTCAGTCTGTCGGCCAATCCAGCACCAGTCCAGACTGAAATATCTCAAAATTACTGGATAGATTGGCATCGTCTGGTGACATCAACGGTCACCAGGCGATGAATAATACGGACTTTGATGATCCCCCGACTGTTCCCGTCCTGCCACAATGAGGTTCACATTTGTGGCTTTGAGTAAAATATCTGAACAACTATTGGATTTACAGACATCCATGTTCCCTTCAGGATTAACTGAAATGACTTTGGTGATCCTTTAATTTGTCATCTAGCACCATCACCATGTCAAAATTTCAATTTGTCAATTACAATACGACTTCATGTTATTCCCAGTCTTAGTGCATCACTTGTGTAAAGCCACTAGGATTTTTCCGAGGTGTTCGTGAACGCATCAGGACGTCAAAAACCAACATTTTGGGTCATTGAAACTTCCTGAGCACAGCAAAACAAAGGGAATAAATAAGGAAATACAGGCATGGTCTCATCACCAAACACTTCAAGTAGGTCATAACTGATGCTTGTGTTTATGTAAATCTATACATTGTTTAAGGAAAATGTTGCAGAGTAGGGAGTGCCTTTAACTTTGTATATCTGCATATATCTTGAATGATATCAAGAGAGATGTATGTATTATTTTATTTTTATTATTTCAGCAAAATTATTTTGATTAAATTAATTTCTTGGACTTCAGCGAATCATTTAACTACCAGAATAAAGCAGCATCTAAAAATTAAAATTCATATTTATAAAATTTTAGTTATTTTTTTATTATAATTACAGACAGAAATACTTTTCATTCCTCATACTTTGGATGCCATCTTTTGCTAGTATAAACACACACACACACACACACACACACACACACACACACACACACACCAGGGGGTTGTGAAATTTCTCAAGTGATGCACTAGTTAAAATTTATCGACCTTGGCCAGGTGGTTGTGCATAAAAATTACAGAAAAACCAGTCTTCTGTTTCAACGATGACTCCGGTACGCAACAGAGGACAAACCTTGGTCAGCTCACAGCTGTTTGAAGTTTACAGCGGAAGTATTCCAGTTTTTATAAGTCACAAAAAGAAATACTGGTCTTTAGAGCACTTTGAGTCTCAGAAAACTGCAAACCCACGCAAAAATCTTTTACTTCAAAGCAGTAAAGACCTTACTGGCAACAGTTACCTAATTCTGATTCCTGAAAAGTAAATTAATTTGAATTTTCTTCAAGAACTATTCTTTTAACACATTTTTCTATGACATTGTATATTTCAGTGAAGTGAATGTTGTTTTTTTAACTCTGCGCGCAGCCACAAGAGACTGATATCATTAACAACTCTCATCTTGTACCTGCCCTGTTGACAGCATGACTACGGCTGCATTGTCAGTGCCGGGCTGCCAACACTGTGAACATTTTGATAATGAGAAGTCTGTTTTTCACACCCTGCCAATGCGTAGGCTACAGTCACATTGTAGCAACTGAAATGAAACACTCCTAAATATGAAGCTGTACCAAGCACAAAAAAAAACATGAGGTGCAAACAGCATTATGAAAACATATGGATAAATAACTTCAGCATCTGTAATTAACTTTATGATTCACAGAAACATGAGATTAGTTACTGCTGTTGTGAGGTTTGGATCATTTTTTCAGAGCTTTTTTTCTTGTTTGTTTTTTTTGTTTATTTTTTATTTTTGTTAAGGTTGATATAACCACCGAGCTGTAGTCAACATGTAAACCAAAAACGCCTCGGGTCCTAATGTCAGAAAGCATTTAT
Organism: Lutjanus campechanus; assembly: GCA_027495735.1. Lineage (NCBI taxonomy): Eukaryota > Metazoa > Chordata > Actinopteri > Lutjaniformes > Lutjanidae > Lutjanus > Lutjanus campechanus. The sequence continues at coordinate 47,032 of JAJHUR010079556.1, read as the reverse complement.
GCTGTTGAAGTTACCTAGAGGAAGACAACAGATTTATTTCCAGCAACATTATTTTTCTGTAACTAAACCTCCCACCTGCAAGAGAAGAAATGCACCTTTTCTATTATGATCAGTAAAGTATTACATAAAATACAACAACCAGAAGACGTCTGTGTAGGATGCTGTTTAATCAACAGTAAACAGTGTCAGAGCACCTTTACGTTTGAAGGGTTTTTAGACTTTACCCCTTCCTTTTTTTAATTGGCACTGGATGGGGAAGAAGACTGGTGTAGCTGCATGTCAGAACGCATCTAATCAGTTTGGGTGGCTGTGTGATAGTGATGTCCACCCCGGTGCACCTCAACAGATCCACAGCTTTTCTCTGAGACAGGCAGGGTGCGAGGTGGTTGGCAGTTTGCCCTCGGCTGATGAGGTGTCATCAGGAGATTTTGTGTGTGGCCGTGCACCTGGAACTGTGCATGTGCAGCACCTGTTCATATCACATTTGACTGTAAGAGTAAGGGATGATGCTGGCTTTTATTAAACGATGATGATAATATCAATCTTTTAATTTACTTGTAAAACAGTTTGCTGCGCTGCAGATAAGAAAAATAGAAATGGAATAAAAATAAATAAATAAAACACATATATAAGGAACTAGAGGAGCACACTCAGCGGAGAGCACTTCTCTGCCAGTCAACCCGAAAAAGAATATTTGGATGTAACCCCCTTCTAATCACCAACATTCTGATTTGTAACTATATTTTAATAACATGTTTGGTCAGTAACTGTAACTGATTACAATTACATTTATTGTGTAACTAATCACATGTAAGTAGTTAAGTAGTCCAGCTCTGCTAGCATCCTATTAGACATTTCTGTGACATTTTGTGAAATAATGAGCATATGAATTCTTGACTTATGGCCAAAAACGTGTTTTGTGAGGTCACGGTGACCTTTGACCTTTGACCATCAAAATCTAATCAGTTCATCCTTAAATCCAAGTGGACATTTGTGCCAAGTTTGAAAAAAAAAAAGCGTTCCTGAAATATTGTGTTAAAAAAAAAAATGGGATGACCCAGTAACATAATGCCTCTGGCCATGGCTGCTGTGAAGAAAGAAGAAAAAAAGGTCCCTCAGCATACAGTCATGAATGTGCACAAATGATCAGTCCAGCAGTATGTGAGATTAGCTGTTTCAGGTCCCTCACACACACATGTACGCACTGTAGGGATGCACAGATACCACTTTTTGTAGGCCGAATACGAGTACATTTAAGTTCTTGCCGATACTGCGTACCTATACGAGTATTTAATAATGCCATGCCACTGACTTTAAAAAACATGTTTTATTTTCATCAGATGTTCTTCCCTTTCTAAATATAACAAATTGTTGTTGCTGTTCCCTGTTGCTAGTCTAACCGTAGTTAGTACACACATACGTTTTGGGGTTATTTGAGTCAAATTAATTTTGTGTTGCTTATTAAGCTGTGCAGTTTCAGTGGGAATAATTACACAACATTATTTGCAGCATTAAGTTTACTGTTACTTCTGATGTTTCATATGATAATTACTTGATTAAAATTTACAGCACTTTAATATTATTTTCATTAAACAATTGCATGTGTGGTATTTACATTGTTTCTTTATGTTCCGCCTTGCCTAAGAGCTAATTAGTTCCTACCTGCCACTGTTTAGGAGGCAGGTAGGTGTATGGTGCCACATGCCACATTAGTGTTTACCCTGCTGTGAACCTGAAGGAGTGAAATTGAGTGTATTGTACTGTCATGCCACTTTGGTGAAGATTAACTGAAGAATAACGAGAGGTACACAAAGAGGTAAACAAAGAGAGGTTGTGGCCTGCTTATTACCCAGAGCCATGGACTGGAAATCGCTGACAACCAAGAAAAGATGGTCTCAGACTTTTGGCAGCTGTGTTTTTTTCTTCTTCGGATTGCGCATTCAACTAGTTTACGCCTGACGTGACTTACTGGACAGCGACTTACAGGTGCACAGTTGAATTTTACAAACAGGTGCCAAAGTCGCTGCAGTCTTTATAGGTGACGCTGAGGACAACAATTTTCTCACTGATAATGAAAGTGCGACCAAGAAAAGAGGGTAAGCTTTAGCAAACTCCTTGAACTCTGCATCATGCTGCCTCTTTAGATATTTGCTTGTGACGAATGCCTATTTTTCTTGACATGGTCTCGGATGTTGGATGCTGGTATCAATATCCCTGATTACCCCTAAAAAAAGATTAAATTTAGTTTTCTTAATATTAAATTACACCACTAATTTGCCAGACCCAAGCTTTTGTGCAGATTTATGTAAGTCAGTACATAACTATACTGACACTGTCACTTTGTCACTATTTATTGCTGTGCCATTATATGTCTTGGTACTACAACCCAACCTTTGGTATTTGATGGATGTTTTCATCTAGAAGGATCACAGGTACATACATTAATAGTCAGCCCTGTCTCCTGTAAATTATTTTATGTATATATAGTTTATCTTAACGTGAAAAAATCTTGATCAAAACTACAGTCTTTTCCTAACCCAGAGTTCTTCTGTTGCCTAAGTCTAACCAAAATGACGATATGACTCTGGACAGGAACCCTGGACTGTGGTGTTAAAGCTCTGTACTTTGAACACCTGACATCCACCCCAACCTCCTCTTTGCAAATCCAACAACTTCTATAAATGCACTGTTTCAAAGAAATGCTGTCTGTGGACATAATCCAGGCAAGAATACTGTTTGCAACCACAATGTAATATAAAAAGAATTTAGGAATTTACAAACATAATTTCAAGGGAGACAGGATTTTTGTTGAGCATTTTCCCAATAGAAATACAGACTTTACAGGCTGTAGATGCTGCTGCCTTTGTTCCAAAGCTCTACTCAGATGGCTGGCCTAGAGTGGTGAACTAATGGCAACTGAACTAATGGTCTTCATGCAACAAGTCGTTTTCGCAGCTGACATTTGACTTGTTATAATAGGAAAAGCACAAGGGGTAACTGCTAACATTAAGAATGGCTGCTGACCATTTACTCCAAGGTCTTGTTTCCGTGCATGCTGGCTCAGTGGGTCTCACAAATGGAACACAGCCGTCATTAGTGTTACTTGTACCACCTGTGCTTTCCCTGCTATATAATGAGTCGAAATGTTCTCGCTCTGAAAAGGTCCATGCAGGTGTTCTGCAGGTGCAGGTCCAACTTGGGACTCATGTTCCTTATTTTGTAACAGAAATCAAGTGGCTTCATCTGGCCCTGGTCTTTAAAAACAACTTACTTGCAAGCAGCTGGAGAGGAGGGCTGCAATGTTGTGCCCTGGTGGTCTGCAGTTGCCCACTTTCAGCCATCACACTTGGTATCACTTTTTTTCATTTAGACATTCCTCCGGCACTAGAATCATTTCTGTTTCTTTAGTATCAGAATTTCAACATAAAGCACAAGTATGAACCCAATCCTTCCTGAACATGTTAGCTAGTTAAATTTCTTTCTAACATTAGTGGTCATTCGCTGTAACACAATTTAAACAAATTAGCTGGGTCACCAAGCAGCACATGGTTAATATAGTTCACTAACATTAGTCTTTTAATAGACCTGAGAGTGCTGTAACTGACCAATCAAAATTGAGTATTTAACAAAGCCATGTAATAATGTTACATTAGTTTTTGAAATGGTGAAATGAGTGTCAGCATGCTGCCTGCATGTTTTAGTGTTCCAGCTGTTTTGTTGTGTTTCTTGTCTAATTCTCAGTAGATTAATTTAGTCTATAAATCTGTTTCTTCCAGGAGAATGTCATGAATGCAAGATGCTTATTATTAACAGAAGTCAGATCAGAACAGTTAGATCAACTTGGATATGGTTTCACTAATAAGGAGCTAGCTACTGTGTGTTAGTCTGTGGATGCATGCAGAACTGCTGATGTAATTCATTTCATCATAGTTGTCATTTTCAAAGCTCACTTTTTACTTAGTGTTAGTCTTGTTATTGTTATAAATAAAAGGGGGGAAAAAGTTGCACATCATAGTTTTCATTGATAATTACATTAACCCGTGCCAGCTAACATTAGTCATATAGTCACTTACAGATACCGCCCAACCCAGTATGGATCCGCATATTTGCTTTGGCATAGGCTTTTTACGCCAGAGGCCCTTCCTGATGCAACCCTCCTCATTTATCTAGGCCCGGGACTGGCAACTTGGGAATGAGCAGGCTTGTGCATCACCTTTGGCTGGGGGAAGATACATTATCTTGAAATGTGGTGAGAGGCAGGTGGGGACTGAACCACCGATCCTCTGATCTGTAGACTACCCGCTCTATCACCTAAGCCACAGCTGCCTCAAAGAGTGAAGGCGGATGCTTTGCATTAATCCTCATTTTACTAATGCCACATGTGTAAAATTACTCAATATTATTTTAAAAAAAATCAAAATTATTAACTTTAAAATAAAACATATTAATGCTGTGACAATAAAGGCATTTCCTCAAACAAGGCAACACTCCTGAAGCAAACAGTTCTTAAAATAAATTGTGCTGATTTTGTTTTTAGTGTTTGCACCAACATGTTAACACTGTTAACATGCTGTGAAAGGGGAGAGGAGGCATCTTGACTGATGCAGATGGCATCCTGGCTAAGTCCCCTTTGCGTGTCGCACTTAAATCTAGTGGGATTTTAGCAATATAAAAAAAAATTATCACTTTAATGTTAAGTTGAACTGTTACTGTACATGACAGCTGATAGTTCATTAAGGGAAAAGCAAAACAAAGAGTTGGATCACAGTCTAACATGCTGTTCCTCAAACAACCCTGTCCTAGTTTGATTTGGCCTCATGCGATCCAGCAGTGTAGAGAGAGTAATCGACAAGCCTCAAATTCAGATGAGAGCTTTGCACAGTGTACAAAAAAAAGAGAAGTTTTCAAGGATTTTGAACAAAGGAAGCCCAAATGGGCCAGAAAAACACTGTTTCTGAGACAGCTTCCATCTTTACTGAATGTTTTTTTTTTTCATTCATCTGGAAGAAAAAAAATCAACACGTGCTTGTATGAAAAATGAATCATGGGAAATATATACACAGATTGAAAGCATTTGTTACTATTACCCCTGCTTTCATGGCACAGGAAGAAATACTTACATTCACATGTATAAATGCAAACGTTGGTGTATTGGAAAGGATGGATTTGTGAGCAGGGTGCGTTCTCAAGGTTATCTATCACACTTCTTATCCTACCTGTCAAATCTGCTGAACTTGCTGTTTGCCTTTCAAAGCTTTCTCAAATGGAGCTGAAGGTGTTTTCATGTTACAAAATACAAAGACTGAATGAATCAGGCATTTTCATTTTTATCCTTTATGCAAATGAATGCGTTCAGTCAGTAGTTTTTTTTTGGACTGCATTACTTTGCAAAGACATTAAAATGTTTGAAAAGTTTGGATTCTCACCCACCCATGTCATATTTTCTTTTAACAAACCCAAGAGCAGCAGGAGGTTTATTGTAATCAGTGTCAGTACACTGCTTCTTCATCCATATTTTGTACATTGCCGAAGGGTGGAAGCATTAAAGGATTGTGTTACCGAAGAGACAAAACTATGGGTTAGGATGAGATCAAGCTGGTCTAAAATCATATCAGCGGGTGTCCCATCTTTCTTTAATGAATCACTATGTTTTTATTTTGAAGCTTGCATGCAGGCATGCAAGTGTGCCAGTCCTGTCTCCTAGAAATATCACCGAGTAGAGGTGTGCATCTCACTGACTGACCCGATTCCCGATGCATCTTGATACATATTCAGTGAAATAGCTGTGATACGATTCAGCCCTCTCGCGATGCAATACGATATGATGGCATGTGTGAATCTTTACATTTTGATTCTATCAATGTTATATTTGTAGGATACTATTAGTAACAGGAGAGACAGAGAGAAAGGAACATTACAGTGGTGTTATCATCTTATTAGGAATCTCATTTGTAAATTAGATACGGTAGCATAAATAAAAATTTGTGAACAATACTTAAAAACTGCTTAAAATGCATTTTTGTGGGAAGATATGCCACTCTGTTTTTATATGAAGAGTGCTGTGGTTTTGATTGAATTTGACCGTGTAGAGGAAGTGGGGTGTGGAGGAACAGTTATGCTACCTGTTACCTGCTCTCCCCGTGACATGATGTCTCTGTGGGTCGGGAGACTAGTTACGAAAGTTTGGTGCTGCGGCGCTGTTTTGAGGAAATGAAGAAGAGAGACAGGAGAAGGAGTGGGGAGCGATTGTTTTGTGTGAGTGAGGCAGCAGGCGTAGAGTGAGATCGGTGCAGGCAGAGGCAGGGGGAGAGAGAAATCGAAGGAAAGTAACAGCGGCAGTTCCTCGATGCCAAAATGAAACATATTTGTGTCCTGATGAGATGTATCAATACATTAGTGCAGCACACATTTTTTTGCTATTCATGTTCAGCTTTTCACTGATACAGGCCATCTGAATCAGTGCACTGGTATCTTGTACTGTACATTAAAGCCCAATGCATGGAATGCATGAGTGAACGCCTATACACGCCTAGCTTTTATACAACTAAATTGCAAGGGAGATGTATTGACGGCTGAATTACATTTCATTTGTATGTCAGTTTTGGGGGCTTATATAGTGTTGGGGGACCATGGCTCCAGCATGTCACCGAGCCATGCATTAGGTCTGGCCAAAAAATCCTGATCAGAAATCTTGAACAATCGACCAGTCTAAGAAAAACTCCCTTTTTCCTTTTATACAGACTGTAAAATGATGAGAAAATGTACAGTAAAGTGGCGAACCTGGCAAGTCGCTGAACATGTCAATAAAATGTTCACTGATAACAACAAAGCTATCTCATGGCACTGAGGGGACTATGTCCAGGAAAAGTTTCCTTTTAATGCAACTTTCACTTACAGAGTCAAAGTAATAGTAACGGTAGCAGGAGTCATGATGATATTAAAAAAACCTCTTTTGAAGTCACCAGCCTGCAGTTTGAGTTTTAAATAGTATCCATGTGCAGTGCAGTATAAAAAAGAAATACTACTGTATAACCATATATGCAATAAACTGTTAGAAAACATACACACAACAGCAGGTACAATCAAACATGCACACTATTAAAAATGAAAAAACACTGGGTGCCCTACATTTTAAAACTCAACAGTAACCCCACAGATCAATGATATTCAACACAAACACTGCTTTCGCACTGGCAAGGTCCAGTAAACCCACTCATGTATTCAGCCCAAAACACACAATCAGATCCACTAACACCTTTACAATGCACAAAATCAGCCAGACGATGTTTACACATCCGCTTATATTTGCCAAAATAAACAACTACCTGTGAACATGCATGTGACACACTGCCAGAAACATGAGATTCTTGCGATTCCATTGATGCCAAACATGTACAAATACAGTCACAACAGCAGCAGCAGCAGCAGTCAGCATAGCAAGTCAGCAAACAACCAGTTTCAGCATTGAGGCACTTACCCTGAAGGCTCTCCAAATCAGCCAATCCCAAAGATCCAGTTGATCCAATCCAGTGACATATTCAGTCCAGAACACATGATTTCCATCAATAAATCCACAAAAACTCCAACAACAACAACAACAACAACAACAAAAAAAAAAACAAACAAAAAAAACAGCCAAAGTTGTAATCCTCCACTACAACCATCTCTCTCTGTGTTTACAAGCTGCACAGGTACAAACTTTTTGATTGACACCTCACTTGAGCACAATAGCCAATGAGAGTCCAAGTTGAACAAAAGAGACCGCCTCTTTTCCAAGAGCCAATTGCAATAGATTGTGCAAATGACTGGCACTTTGTCTAACCAATCAAATCCTCAAAATGGCAATATGCACGTTTTTGTATATAAAATAAAGCCAGAATATGAAAATGAAGTACATTTAGATAGTTTTAGGTTAGATTAGGTTAAATTTTATTGTCCACAGTGTGGAAAACTGTCTTTGGCTTCACCACAATCAGCATGGATTACAAACCAGATAGAAGCACAAAAATAGGACAGTTAACAATATTGATATATATATATACACATATATATTTATATACCAACCATGATGTGGAAGGTATTTAGCTTCTTCACAGAAAACAGATTTCATTAAGACAATAGTTTTAAAAAAATGTGAGAACTGTGTGTGTTCAATTTTTGCCAATTTAAGTGCGGTTTATCATTCTATTACATTTTGTACAAATAACAAAATTAATATTGAAATTGTACTTACAAAAAATCATAAATTCAACAAGGGGTAAGGTAAATAAGGTAGTCCTATACTGACTGTGTGTTAAATAATTAAATATAATTATAGTAAACAAATGATTTCTTATATACAGTACATTTTTGGTGGCTTCCTGAGGACAGTAGCTGAAATAGTTGAAGATGGGATGAGATGGGACAGGTAGCTTGTTATGCCAGTTTTACAGTGAGTGGCTTATATGACCTGTTTTTCCACCACAGCACTTGTTTTGATGCCTTTATATGCACATAGGTTATTCTTAACAAGAGATAGAGCACTATACTGTATTTATGCTCGAGTTACTCCCAAGCAGAGAATTTTTTGCCGTGTCCTAGTGACCTTTTTTCAGAAAACGCCTGGGCATACCCTCAAAAAAACATGTGTAAATATTCATTTTCTATGGTATTGTTATCATATTTAAATTGAGATGAGGTAAGGCTGTATGTTTGGCCTCATTGTGATTTACAGCAAATAAGTTGCAATTTTAGTCATCTGCAGGCATATTTTTATGTTGAAAAAAATCCAATTAAAAAAAAGTTAAAATTGTATTACTCAATGTCAGTAGCACTAAGAGTGCTTTTGAAAAAAGGCCATTGTAAATAAGAATTTGTTCTTAATGACTTGCCTGGTTAAATAAAGGTAAAACAATAACTGTAGGTGTCTTCCAGCCGCAGATACAGACCCTACAGCTCCAGAGGCAGAGGTATGTAGAAAGTGAAAAAAGATGTGACGAGACAGAGCTCAAAACTACGCGAGAGAGATGTTGAGTTAGTAACAAGCATTAATGGGATATGAATATGTGCAGATAGAGAGGGAGAAGAGGAGGGAAAAGCTAAGTGCATCATGGGAGGTCTCCTGGCAATCTAGGCCTATAGCAGCATAACTAAGGAATGGTTCAGGGCTCAACTGAGCCAGCCCTAACTACAAGCTTTGCCAAAGAGGAAAGTCTTGATCTTGAATGTGGAGAGCTTGTCTGCCTTAACCTCAACCAGTGCTAAACCTAACCACATGAGTCTAGACCCTGGATTCTGGTGTCACAGTCCTGCCCTGCGAATCCAGTGCACGTAAATATGGTGCTATACTGACTCAACGTAATATTGTCTAAAAACATAATCTTGGCAGCCATTATGTTTCCCTTAAACATATAATGTATGCTGTTGTTTTATTAATTAATTGTATATGAATGTTAATTTCTAATTGACGAGGTTGACTGCAGATTTTTTCTAAATTAAAT
>JAJHUR010079556.1:19522-37533 GCA_027495735.1 Lutjanus campechanus | reverse complement strand
TTTCTTTATTTCTGCTTCAGACAGCTGGATGCTCGGATGCCGGAACAGATCATACACAATCAATGTCCATCCTGCGGGGAGTGAGAGGGTGCAAGGTCAGTCAACAAAGTAAACATCCCCTGTTCTCTCTGCAACGGGTGTTAGAGCCCATTATGTGTGGAAACTCCCTTTGGATGTGTCCTGCTGTCCAAGACTCTGTGCCCTCTGGCCCTCATTTGAAAGAGGGACGTGACCTTCAGACTGAGGACTGAACACCGCGGTACTGAGCCGCACACATTTGTATTATTCAACACAGCGCTGAGACAGAAAGTGATTCTTAATAATAATAAAACATACAATATAAACAAATGAAACATGAATTTTGTTTCTGTGTATCAATGATGTGTGCATGTGCGTGTATATACTTGTATTAATCACAGGCACATATCTGCTAACGCAGTCACATCTTAGGGACTTGTCTCTCATTTGGAGACCCTAGAGTCCCTCTATAAAACAAGTATGAGTGTGTGTGCATGTGCATTGTACTTTCCCTTTGGGACAAATCTGAGTTTGAAATCTTGAGTGTGAGGACATTTTTAAAAAGAGAAGGCAGTGCTCAGTTCTCCAGAATGCTATTTAATATTTAAAACATGCTCCACTGGAAATGTATCCGTTGAATATCAAAACATAAAGGTATGTCTAAAAAGTTATAGCTTGCTCCTCCATAAAAGAAAGCAGCTCAGCATGGAATCGCAGCATTTATAATGGATTCCAATGGCAAGCCACAGTCACTGCAATAACTAAAGAAGTAGGTATCAAAATGTCAAAATTCATGCTCACAATTTACAGATACACTTGACTTGCATCGTTGCCTTATACACAGAAGTTAAGTTAGCAACTCACAAAACTGCTGCATTTAACTTCCGTATTCGTACCGTGACTTCTGCACATTACGTAAGTTAAAAAGAACTCAACTTTGACTACTGGGACTAAAACTCTGGCCCCCTGGGTGAATCGTTTGACCCCATCCATCCACCCCACCTCCTCCATACCTGGAATTTTTCACTCTTTATGCCACCTGACTTTAAAACAAGAAATCAAGAATTAACGTAAGAGGGGTATCTACAGTGACAGAGTTGGAAGCATAGGTGGCACTAACCAAGATGCTGCATTTGTCATGAACAACACTTTATTTGCACTATACTATTATTGTACTAGAATTAGTGTTAAAATATTTTTCGGATGCAGATTTTGAACATGAAGTTGCACCCCCCAATAATACATTATTTCAAAATAAATAATGTATTTGAAAAACTATAAGCTGACTCCACTTTTGAAATGAGTCACCCATGTTTCTACCTATTCTGCTATGTATCCTGCTCAGCGATCTGAATTTTTGCATGTTCTAACATTGGTGGGAAATTAATTAAAAGGTTTATTCATCCGGATGCCTTTGAGAGTAATTCTGGTATTTTAAAACCTGTGACCTATTTTTTTTGTGCATATTTTGGTGTCTAAATGACTAATTGGTACATACATTTTTGGATTTGGTCCAGTGGATTGCCTCACTTGGGAGCTGCAGAACAAGGTTGCAATGGCTGCGACATAACCCTTGAGGAGAAAATGCCACCAATATTCCACTGATAAAACCATTAATTTTACCTCATGGGAGTTGGAAAGTCAGCTGCCTCGATCAGTTAGTTTCTGCTATCGTGTGACTTTGGAGCTGGGCTGGTCCATGGCTGAATTTCTTTACCAGTACATCGCAAGTTGTAGTGAGATCTGCGCCCCACACATGCCAACATTCCCGCTTTTCTTGTGAAACTCCTGTTTTTCATTGCTCTCTCCCGGTTTCTCTTGTATTTCTGCTGATTTATGACAAGCCTCTGGCACTACACAACCTGTATAAGCCCTACGACTCCAAAAGTCTATTGTTTCCACCCTGACAACAATACAGCTACAATACAGCTACACCAAATGTCGTTCTGCGCCATGGAACACGGCTGCTCGCACTGTAACTTGTTCTCCTTAATGCATCCATGCTTGTGCCTTGTCCTCCCCTATCTGAGGGTCATGTCTGGAAGGTAACCCTCGATTTGCAAAACTCTTGTGAGATTTGTACGCCTCGTCAGGGTTCGTGGTTTGGGTTAAAATGATCACTCTTGTGTAATCTTTTGGGGGTTGCCCTACATTGTGCTGTTGTGTTTTCTCACAAATACATGTCAGTTATAAGTCATCTGCAGGCATCTGTTGGCCAACAAATGTGTTCTAAATTTTTTGTTATTTTAATTTGTGAAAGGTCACCAGAACACAGGAAACAAGCTAATGAAAAAAAAACCTCTCAATTTTCCAGTGAAGGACCCCCAGACCCTGCTTTGGTTTCGAAATCCTCCCCATTTTTGAGGTCTCAAGGTTGGCCAGTATGCTGTGCGCTCATAATATCAGTATCATAATATGTACAAGCCATTTTGCAATATATGTTCTACAATGCAACTCTAATTAACATTGTACTGCACTGTACTCTATCTGTGGTCTGTGAAATTTTTTTCTCATGTATTACTGGTTAATAACTGTGTGCCTCTGCAGCTGCTCCTCAGGGACAAATAAAGTGATTTCCACTGCATTGTCCAATATGGAAATAATTCCCAGCTGGCTTACTTGAGTGTGGTTGATTCTGTCATTAAAATACTCATGAATTTAAATCATTTAATGGCATTTATACAGCACAAGTTGTCTTTCTTGGGGAGTTGTATAGTTTGACAATGATTATTACATCCACTATTATTACCTGTTACCAGTCTATTTACTGTATGTGTGAGTGTGTGCAGGTGTGTGTGAGTGTGGGCGTGTGTGTGTGTGTTGGGGGGGGTTTGATTTGATTTGATTATTACCATCACAGCTGCTGTTTATTTTCCATACTTATTATATATTTTCATATTTATTGATTTTGGAGGCCCTGTGTACAAAAGTGGTAGTTTCCCCGCTGTATTCACCACAAAATGTGTCAAAAATCAAATTATCGACATAAAAATCTACTCCTGCTTCTTTTTAACTGGCTAATGTACTACTCACTGTAACTGGCTGAGGAAATGTTAACACAGGCTTGTTCCATCTGATTTCTCAGAGAATCTGACCTGGTGGCAGTCATTAAGGAAGACTATATAGAAATGGCCATTCTTTTTGAGGATGGTCTCATTTACTTATGTAGGTCATATAGAGGCATCAGTAAACTTAAACTGACACAGTTTCATAACCAGTTAAAAATGCCTTGTAGAAGCTTTAAATATAGTCCAATCAAGGCCTCATTATACTCTAAATACTATTTTTTTTTCGAAAGTTTTCCAACAGATCACACATTACTGTAAATGCGCAATAAGCTGATTCATCTCTCATCAAATTGTCTGACAGATTTTGTTTTTCAGTTAGAATCCATGTGACACGCACAATCCTTGATGCGCACTTTCAATATAGTATTAATCATTTTGTAAGGAGGAGGAGGCAGAGGAGGAAGAGGAGGAGGAGGGTGTCACTTTTTTTTTTTTTTAAATGATATACACCTCTTCAGTGAGTCATACACACAGTTTACCAGCAGTAAGTCTGTCAGACAGTTGGTAAGTGAGTTGCTGTTTATCTTGTGCTGTGTCCTATATGCCACACACAGCTCTGTATGGACTGTGTTTGCAGTTAATGTGTATATCCTCTATCGGCTCTACTGAGGCAAGTGTTTTTATTTATTCCGAGCTTAGCAAGTAAAATAATTCTGAATGTGAAATGGAGGAAAGAGGGGGAGACATCCCGGACAGCAAGATCTAATCTAGAGGGTTGACAGGCAGAGCAATCAACCTTCCAAATCATTCAGGATGATGGGCGGCTAATTTTCTTTTTACATCTTAATGATTAATCCCCCAGCAGTGTATATTTATATTTTTTTTAACAGCCTTGCAGCATTCATGCTGATGTTGATGGTCTGACTAACAGTGCCACTTATTCAAATTAGCCTTGATGTCCCACTTCGGCACCGGGATCAAAAATAGATGCTCGGGGAATCTGCAGAGGCAATCCAACAAGCTCGTACGCTACAAAAACCTACTGAGAGGAGTTACGTTTGCTGCCACTCCAAAGTCACTGCTGGGTATTTTTATTGGCAGAGGCATGAGCATGAAGGCAATTATACAGAGCCTGTGGGGGTGAACACTCGGTGTGACCCTGGCTCACATTTGAACAAGGTGTTTGTTTAGATTAAACTCCCCTCCTCCTTTTACAGAAGAATATTCTTGGCTGACGCTCACAAAAGATTTTTGTGAACCAACTGTTGACTGGGAGGTTAGAGGCAAGGGGAATATTTTGAAGAGTTTCTGTTTAGACCCTGCTTTGGGTAGTTCTGAATTGTGATGTGATGTGTCACAGTCCATCTCCTATATATGTATATATTTTTCTCCATTTAACGTACAGTAACTGATTTCTTTCAGCGTGTCCTCATGCATGACAGAATAGGTTGTTAGCCAGTGACTCCAAAAATGATATGTGACTGTTCCCAAGGCAACCCTCCTACCTGGCCTTTGACATCACTGGGTTAATGTTGTAAAACAGTGACAGTTTGGTTCGGTTTAGGCACCAAAATACTTGGTTAGGTTTAGGGAAAGATGGTTTGGGTTAAAATGAGCACGTTAATTATGTCAGTTAAGTATGTGACATAATGTAACTTAATGTTGCAATGCTGCTTGCAGATATAAGAACATTCCAAACAGGGAGGTGAAGCCATAGACTGTATATTAAATAAGGCGAAATCCTATTTAATGTAGGATCTGTGGTTGCAGGAGTTTCCTTGATCTCTGATGACATATTGTGGTCATTGAATGATTTATTACAAAAAAAAAAAAATTTCCCCCAGATTCCTCCTTTAAGTATGTTACATGAGTTTACTTACCTTAAGTTGAAGTAAGTGATCTGGTCTGGGTGGGTTTGATTCATCCAAACCCACGCTGACCTCCTCCCAGAGTGGACTTCATTGCTCTTTATTCCTGTTAAATTTTCTCTTACTGATTACAGGCACTGGAGGCTGCCTTAAAAATAAATGTAAATATGTGTCGTAATAAGCCGCTTGCACAGATGACCTATATGGTCATTTTTCTGCTGGGGGCGGGCTGTTTGGTTTTGGCCACTTGGAAAGAAACAAGTTTTGAACAACCTTGACACACCTTTTGAGTTGACATGGCAAACGTAGCTGCTTATTTACACATCCAGCAGTTACTAAGCAACCGGAAAAGCATTGACTTGGAGTCATGTTTGTGTCCAAACAATGAATTTAAGTATATTATTGTCTTTCAGTTCTGAATTGGTTGGTTACTAAAGTCCTCAGTGAAATTTCTGTTGCTGTTTGGTGCTGAGCAGATAGTGTACAGGGGGCTTTCAGAGCTGTGTTAGTGAAACAGCTGCATGCTGTGACTTAAACGGGGTGGGTTAAAACTATCTATGAACCTTTTTAAAGCAGAGAGGAGTGACAGAGTTGTGATGAAAAAGTCAGCATCTGCCTCTTTGCATATTTAAGTACACCTAACAGAGACATCTTACCTCACATACATAACCTAACTTAACTCATGTATCTAACATAACCATGATCTTTTCTTAAACTTAACAAAGTAGTTCTTGGTGACCCATACACACTCACTCAATGGATGGACCATTTTGTCTTACATATAGGACATCTTTTTTTGTTGTTGTTTTTAGTTTTTGTTTTTGGGGGAGTGATGGTGATGTTGATGTGCTAGAGCCACATGTTTCTTGACATTCTGTGAGTTCATTTTGTTTATTTTGTTGCTACTTACACACATATCCCAGCTGTCGTCGTATTGCGTTCAACCATAGTTGTCTTCGAGTTTTTGGACTGGCAGTGGCAGCTGAGATGTGATAAAACTTTAATTTTGAGTCACTTCGATTATTGCACCCAACAGCACCTCAAGATGTAATTTTTGCTTTGTTATATGGCCTATTACTCTACAGTGATTTGTGTTTGCCTGCAGTTTTTTCTTTTGCCTCCTGATAACATGTTGAGGTAATCATGACGTCAGCTCTAAATTGCCACCGGCTTGCAATTTAAGAAATATACAATGCTGCCTGGATTCTGTTTTCACATCTACATAGCAGGTAAATATTTATATTTAATATGCCTGCAAGCTATTTACTTCTAACTCAAAATAGTCACTGTGGATGTATTTCATCATCCATTTCTCAGCAATATTAACACACTTGGCAACTTAGAATTGAACAGAGTAATATTTCATGGTTATGTTAAGGTAACCAAAGTATTTACGCACAGTCTTGGATAAATATTAAAAAGAAATAAAAACAAGGTTGATGCAGGAGAAAATAATCTATTTTGCGCTCGCTGCAAAACCATCCACCTACCACTTCTCTTTCATGTATGAGAACTCCTTAATGTGCTCAGAGAAAAAGGAAATCTGAACATCTACAGTACTATTTGATGTCAACAAGGAAGACTCAGTTTTCAAAGGAAAACCAGCATCAGATCACACGAGCAGTGCTCAGCAGTGCAGTGAGTTCAGTGCCTCTGTTAATTCAAAAATGATATCCAGAATGAAAATTTAAAAAAAAACATAGGATGGGTGAAGGAGTATGACCGGGACTTGATAGTGTTGCTGCTTCGTCAGTGACATTGTGGTCTGGTTCGATCTCCCTCTGTTCCCAGTATATTGAAAGACATCTCCATTGTAGGGGTGGTGGCTGGTATCAAATGGTTGAATCAAAGGTTGAGAAGATGATACATACAGACAGAATGCTGTGACTTTTTAAATATTTAACCAAAACTGACAATCTTTCTTGACCTTAAATGTGCGCCAAGGAGTTTTTTTTAACTGGTTGAAACAGTATATTGATGCCTCTGTATGATATACAGTACATAAGCAAACAAGATCATCAGCAAGAAGATGCATGCATGCCCCCGCCAAGAGGCATGCCCCGCTCAGAAGCCAGAGAAAAAGATGGCATAGGCTTCTTTTTACGACCTGTTCTACCACCTCTATGATAACGGCTCCCTCTAGAGGACTGAGGTTCTACCTAGAACCATTTGTTTCTGAAGAACCCATTTTAAAGAAGGGGTTAGTCAAGGGTTCTGTGTAAAACTAAGGATTCCACGGAGAACCCTACTCATCCAAAGAAACATTTTTGGAGCAAAGAATTTGTCAAGGGTTTCTTTTATCATAATATAAAAGGGTTCTTGGTCGACTCCCCTGGGTGGGTTCTACATGAAACTACTGGAATATGAAAGAGTTTGTGGTTCTTGTTAGCACCCTGAGAAGGATGAAAGGTTCTAGATAAAACCCCACAGAGGGGTTCTCCTTTAGAACCTCCTATAAGGGCTTCCAGGAAAGCTTTCATAGATAGTCCTAGGTGTTCTCGGTAAAACCCTGGAACCTTTATACAACACTCTACCAGGAACCTGTGGGGACAAGCCAAAGAACCTGTTATGGTTCCAGTTAGACTCTTTATTTCTAAGACTGTTGAAGGTTCTCCAGTTCGCCACATATTTCACACATACAAACAGACGAAAAAGCATGTAATAATAATATCTCACATACATAAAGAATGAAAAGAAACAAATAAACAAGCAAAAACACAAACAAAAAACCCCACAACAGACTAGAAAAGACAGAACACAGTTATTTCATGGTGATTGTGTACTCGGATGCCCAAAAAACCCTTTAAAGGTTTTCACACTCCTGCCCTTCCTCCGGTTATGTAAGTCAGTCTCTCCAATACAATACAAGATGCCATCTCCTTCACCCACACATTTGTCGAAGGTATATCCATTTTTCTCTAAGATAGGCCTGCAGGATTCCAAAGTCAATTAAAGTTATCTGTTATGAACTAACAATAAAGTTTGTTGGATATATGCCTAGTGCACACACTTTTGCTTGGCTGAGGCACCTTCACTCCAGCAATCTCAGATCTAGTCTTAAGTCCACAGGGGCCTCCAATCAACATAATATAAAAGTTCCTTGTCGCTTTAACCAAATGTTTTAACAACACATATGATGCAGGACACTCTGTCCATGTTTACTTTGAAGAACCACCCATCCACCATAAAATGGCACCAGAGATTATGCCTTCTGTCCTGTATAGGAATCCTGAATAGGAAGAGTATTTACTTGTGAACAAGTTACTTGACAGTAAATACGTTTTGTAGGAGTGAGGTTGCAATAGAGTGCACACAAACAGCACAGACAGACATGCTGTCTCACTGCATTGCTTTAATCTTGCTCCACTGAACTTCCTGTGAATGACAGTGTCGGCTAAATGCTCAAAATGGAAACATACAGTTATTTTACACGAGTTTTGACAAGAAGTCGACTCTGCAGAGTTTCTAAACAAGCAGTCTTCTCAGTGCCCTGACTTGTAACCTCGTTTCCCTCTCTTTTACTCACAAGCTTCACATCCTCTCATTTTTTGATACTGTATGTGTTGTGGAGGTGATCTACGATTCAGAGTGAGACAGATGCTGACAGCTTTGAGATGCTTTTTCTGATCTCTAAACCAATATACACCTATCAATGAGAATTAGTTATAAAGTATTCAATTAATTACAAAGACAAATCCCTTCTGATAATCACTGTAAACATTAAAATAACAAAATTAATTAGCTTAACTCGGGTTGGGAGAATTGCTGGTTGGACTAGGCAAATGCATACATTTATAATAAATTGCTGCCATTTGAGAGGTGATGAACAAAATAATTATTCATTTGAGTTCAAAAGTTTCTGTCCTAATTGTCAGCTGTGAGGGAGAGAGAGAAGACGCCTCTGCAGTTTTGGGTGACAGTTCCCAATATTCAGTTAATGAACCCTCTGAAAACCAATCTTGATGTGAATAACATTTAGATAGGGCCAACTGTTGTAATATGGGGATCATCATCTGTGTGACTAAGATGCCACACAATTCTCTGCTCCCTGTTAATGAAAATCTTCAAGGAGAAAAACAATATCTAGCAGCTCATTGCAGAGATGATAATTGTTGTTCCTAACAGAATGGACGGTGTGTGGGAGTGTGATTAACCAGCTTGGCTTGAGAGCTGGCACAAGGGCCAATTTCTTCTGAAAAACAAAAGCCATTAAGTACAGTATGGTTACAAATTATATCTGTGAACAGGGCGCCTTAGATCAGTTACCTACAGAGCCTTATAACACAGCATGCTCTGACTCTCAATACTCCGCAAAAATACAGTAAATAACAGAAAACCAATTTTATGTGACAACAGCTGGCTAATGTTATGTTGAATGAAATAATATTCAGGTGAAATAAACAAGAAGCTGATCACACTCATTAAAGGCCCCCTGGTGCTTTACAATTTCAGTTGATTTGGTTAGAGAATGAAACATGAAGCAGGGACAACAGAAGAAATAGTGGTTTGAAATGATGTCGGACATATAATTTTATTACAATTGTTACCAGCTGCCACCAGCATAATTGTAATTTTAAGCATCCCCATTACAAAACTGTTGAATTCAGTGAAAAAGGGCATCTACCTTCCTGCATTTGAATTGCATTCAAACATAAACGCTAGAGATGAGGTGGTATGGATTTTTTCTTACTGCGGTGATAAAGCGACATATTCCCACGGGATGGTTGCTCATCACAGCTGCCTTAATAATAAGATTTTATTGCACTTTATTGAAGCATACGGTCATAAGTGTGCTGTCACTAATTTAAAGAACTGGGCTACCTTGTAGTAAATCTACAGTACAAGTTAAAATTTGTGCGTCAATAAAAGCTTCAGCTTCTCAAGACCAAGAAAAGTCTTGTCTTGTTATTTCCTAACCGTCATGAGGTTAGTCCTGAAGTAAGCTGAGCAGGAGAGGTTAATGTTAAGCTAATATAGATGTATTAAAAGATCCGTGTGCTGAGATTGAACCTTCAGAATAAATGCAGTGATGACAGTAAAGAGCTAAAGTCTCCAGTTGACATGACATGACTGCAGTGATGCCGTTATTGTGACAGCCCTAATAAACAGATTCATATTTTACAAACAGGATACATTTTGCAATTTATTCTAGTTACTTTTTCTTTATTATTAATAACAATCATTTGCAGATGATGCGTTTTAGACAACAGAGGGTATGCACTGAGTGGAAAACGCCCCTACAATCAGACTGACTGGCGAAACATCCTGAAGCACGGCTGCCTTTAGTTGAGGAAGCTGTAAAACTGGGAGTAAAGTATTTGATTATTTTTTAAATCAAAGGCAGTTGGACAGTGATCCTTGCAGCTTACCAAAGAGGCCGTTGTTCATGGACATTGACATTTGGCCAGAAATCACATTTGCTGAAATTTATATTTTGATGCTGGCGAAATACACAAAGCAAAGCCTGAAGGCAAACAAAAACCTGTTTGCTTGGCCGTAACGTGATGTTAAGGTGGGATTTGTTGGCAAATTTAAGTGATGAGAAAACCATATTCTGGTTGTATCACAGGTCTGTTCAGATGTTTTAAATTGAGAAATTAAGTAATTAAGTACTTTTTCTGGGTACTTTTGCTCATACTTAAGTATTCATTACACTATGTAATCTACTTAATTACTTTAAAAAAATATAACTGAGTACTGAGTACAAGTTGAATTAATGTTGAATTAATGTTGAATGATAACCATGACATACAGATGAATAATGCTCCAATAATGCTGCAGCACAGGTTTGACAAATTGTTCTCATCCCAGTTCGTCACATACCAACGATTTTTCACCACGCCTCAGCGTCTGATACTGAATCCTTTACTGCATCTGACGTGGTCAGAAATCCTGTTTAAAATGTGCTGTGATACGGCTGCACTTTGGTTAGGTTTAGTCTCTAGACGTACTTGGTTGGGGTTAGGATAGGATTAACTACATTAAGTTATGTGACAAAAGTCACATGTCATTGAAGCGACTCAAAACATTAAAGTCACACGCTGCACTTATGTCACGCGAAGCAACTCACAACATGAAAGTCACATGACAAAAGTCACGCAATGCCTGTAACATCATGTACAACTTTTAATAATGTGCTGGTGTCACACAGGACGTGAACTTTGGTCTCCTGGGTGAAAGTCCATCCATCCACTCCATCTCCTCGTGACTTGCGGACTTTCTCCCCCTTTATACTACGTCAACAGCCGGGATGTCTCGATGGATTTATACTGAAGTCGCTTGAAAATCCCTGGTGCATCGCTTTCAGATATGAACAGGTACCCTCCATGTCTGTAATGAGTCTCTGAGGGCCGGTGAAAATCATCGGTATGTGAGGAGTTGGGAATGAGACCGGCCTGGTTTGTGGAGGTGAGCAGAACAGTGGAGGAGTTGGGATTCATTTACACTGACGATTTGGGGAAACAGAAATGCCTTTAATTGAATGTGGTTATTGATTAAGCATTAAACATAAATGGTTAAAAAGTAACTAATAGTCTGAGTAGTAGTTTTCAGAGCAATACTTTTACTTTTACATAAGTATTTTTCTAACAGCAGTACTTTTACTTGTAATTGAGTAAAATTTTAATAATGTAACTTGTACTTGTACATTTTTTCCTCACTGACTGTAGAGATACGTTTACATGCAGCAGCATTCATGTTTGCCGTGAGAATGCAGGATTCAAAGCACATTTGTAGGGCAAAAGGTTCAGTTACATGGAATATAGATAAAAGATGCTAAATATTTAATTGCTAAATAACATTAGACAACACAATACATAACTTAAGGTATGATTTTACCCAACAAATCAACATATCTGACACAAAATGGCAACCGCACATCCATGTTTTAGTGCCTGGATTTCAGTTGTTTGCTGTGATCCATTTGCTTCTCTTTTCTTTAGCTTTTCTTGTTTGTACCATACCAGGATTTAATTTATTGAAGGTGTGTCTAAATCCACCTTTGCCGTCTTGTGCCAGGGCTGCAGGGGTATCCTGCTCTGTCCCGCCCCTTGCACCAGAAGTGGACAGCGGGATACACCTATCAGCTGCGCCCAAGTGCCCTGTTTAATTCATCTGAGAATTTAGGCCGAACATGCAATAAATCAGTCAGACAGTCAGCTCTCATCACCTTTAAGAATCAGGTGCGCCAGGAGTGCATGCGGTGGCAGCATGACGGCGGAGTTACCCGCAGGGAACAAAGGGAAAAGATTTAAGTGAGGAGTCAGATCTCCTGGTTCAAGAAGCGAAAGCACGAGAGCGTGCAATAAATAGAGACGACAGGACGCCTCCAAAGCAGCTTCATGTGTAAATAGCTTTGTTATGTTTTACACTGAAGCTCCTTCTTGACATTGTGTTGTAATTTAATTCATTATTATCATCATCATTATAATGCAGCTCTGCTGGCTGAGCACCCAGGACGAGGAGGGGGGAGTAAGGGGGAGAGAGATGGTGCGGTCGAGAGGAGAGGTGAACTGACCCAGCATCAGGCTCTGACAGAAGCTCACAGACCTTTTTCTCTCCGGGTCGGGCCGGTCTCGTGGTCAGATATAACGTCTTCTTCACTTTGTATGTTATAGATCATAATTGTTTAATCCTTGTTTTCCTGGATCACAACAAACATGCAGACATAAACACTACAGCTGTCATGCTGACTCATCTGATAGAGATGATCTGACAGCTGTGATGCACACTTTGAAGGTCTGTTGAGATTTATTACGCTTTATAATTGTAATAATAATTCCTTTGTCCTTATGAGTGAGAGTAACTTTAAAGACACACACACACGCATACGGCTGTTTAACATACATGAAAGGCGTTTTGTGATTGTAGAGATGTGTGTGCGCCCTTCAATATTTACACTTTATTGGTGATAGAAAATATGTTCAAAGGACACCTTACTAATCCAAAATCCTGTGCGGGGACAAGACTGAACTTAAATGAAGGTGTTTTGTGATTGTGGAGATGTGTGTGTGCTTCGGCCAAGCGCACCAGTCACTATCTTATGCAGACAAAATGATTGTGCCACAGATTTTGCGCTTCAATCGGGTTTTAGCTGGTCTAAGGTTAAAGTAGTTTTTAGTCCAATGCGCCAAGCACAAGATAGCAAACGCGCCGGGCCATGTCTTTGTTTTGCCCTCATTTTTAGACCTTCCATCCATGGCTGCACAGACCAGGTGCAAGTTCATTTGCTATCTTGCAGACGTGACAAAAACGGTAACTGCTCTGGTGTAAGATGGCAAAGCCACCTGCGCCACCAGTGCAACCGCTTTGCGCCAGGTGTAAGATAGGGCCCCTTGTCTCTCTGTTCCCTTCCAAGCATGTAGAATTATTATTATATAGTTTTTCTGACATATTCTGCCAGTGTATCCTCCTATACACTGGACCTTTAATACATTTTTCTGAACTTTTTGCAGAGCCATTTCATTTTCATACATATCTGAAGGGAGCCAGCAGGAAATCACCCAGCTCCAATTGTATTTTCATGCTTCCTTGTTAAATATATTATTAGGTGTAATTTAATGAGTAGTAGTTATGTCTGGCAGGTACACTGTGGACTCTTGACGTTCTCTGCTACTTTTACTTGTGAGAACTGGAGCATACTTCTCTGGGCTGCAGAAGGTGAACCTGTCTGGGAGTCATTTGGAGACTTTCACTTGGCTTTTCTTTTATACTTGCTTGACACTCGGTCAACACGACATGTTGTTGTAGATTTGGCTTTCTTCTGCCAGCTTCTGTAATCTTAGTCATAACGCCTTACTCTGCGGAGGTTCGGAGACATTTACAATGCATCTTTGGAAAACTCAAAAATCAAAAATCCATGTTTTTCCTCCGGCCTGTAGTGGTATCATCCATCTGGATTGTTTTGGTGTGAGTTGATGAGTTTTGGAGACATAGAGATGTCTGACTTTTTTGGCAATGAGCACCACAAGCATAGATATAGAAATGTAGATATGTTGATACAGTGTTTGCTATTGCCATCCGCCATATTGGTGAGGTCAATATCTACCAGTGAGCAATACAATGTGCATTAAAGTGATACTCCACTTTGTGAGAATAAGCCATTCAGTATGTACTCAACTGTAGCATGTAGCCGGTAGGATGTAAACTTGGCATCGATCTCGCGAGACTTCTGCACATGCATCCAGATCGACGCCATGTTTACATCCTACCGGCTACATGCTACAGTTGACATTTTGGCTATGGCGTAAGTGGCGTCTTTTGCGGTTAATTTTTGATGTCGCTGCTCGCGGACACTTGGATTATACCACACAAGCAGGATGGAGACATTTTGTGTTTGTTTTGTGTTCTATTTTTAACGTTTTATCCGTGGTCACCGTTCACTGCCATTGTACTGGATGAGGCTGCTACCCTGTTTCTCCTAAAACTCCAGGATTGTTTTGTGATCTGAAGACTTTCACCCATCATCACATCGGCATAGTGGTGAGTACATACTGAGTGGGTTATTCTCACAAAGTGGAGTATCACTTTTAAATATACAGATTTGTTTATGACTGCAAGTCATTTAATTCTGAACCATTTTCAATATCCAATGTTCAACATCCAATTCTCTCCAATCTATAAAAAATTTACCCGGCATAATCACTTACCAGAGAAACAAATACAAGGGTGGATGGATGGATGGATGGATGGATGGATGGATGGATGGATAGATAAACAGATAGGGAGATAGATACCTCTGATACATTTTTATTATCAACATTCATTCAAACCCCAAAGTGGCTCGATAACTTTATGTCAAAGATGGGAATCATTTCTTCTGACTAACTGGAAATATATGAAACAGCTCTCAGCTCTTGATGAGGTATTTCAATATTCTTGCATGCGGATCAAAGCTGACCTTGGACCGACAGTGTATATTGACAGAGGACCATTACCTTATTAAGTATGCTCTTTATTAGCTGTGGTTTTAATGACTCATCCCCCCTCCTCCTCCTCCCCCTCCTCCTCACCACAGCTCTGTTTACCGTAAGTGATTCCTTTGTAGTCTTTGGATAGGATGGTCTCGGACTTGAACCCCACAGCTGAATATTTTCTCTCTTCCTGGAAAGATGTGGGACTCTGGCCTGCTTCCCACCTCCTGTAGAAGTGCTGAGAGATGCACGGGGAGAGCCAGGTGAGACTGGAGAGCCATCTGGAGGAGCCGCTTGGTTTCATAGTGTGAAGACTCTGCTGGACATTAATGGCGGCATTGTCTGGAGCCATAATGAGCCCCGGGGTCCGGCTACTTTCACATGTCTTTGGCACAGTTGCCCTTGTAGGTGTAAACAGATGGAAATAGGGAGATGGACATGCGTCGAGAGAAACTTTCACAAACAGAACAAAAGTAAATATTACTGCTGTACGTGAATTTCTTAGTCTGCAGCAGTGAGCCGCTCATTATCCACACAGAGATGCATTATTCTGGGAAACAAACACAGTGCAGAGGGTCATTCTCTCACTGTTGGTGGTAAAGTGGATTTTAAAACCAGTGGACTCTACTCCATTTACAGCAAATAACTTAAAACATAAAACTCTGTTGCAAAGAGTTCACGGGTATATGACTGAAATCAAACCGTGGTGAGTCTTACTCCATCTTTCATAGAGCTTTTTTATGTATCAAAAGTGTTGTGTCTAATGTTAAAGCCCTCTTACGATTTTCTTTCACGACAAAGAAAAAAGGAAAAGGAAAGTCTTTTTTAGTGCATTATAAAGGGTTTCTACAATGCTCCCACAAAACCTCTCTGCCAAATGGGAGTTCTTAGGGAAAAGTGGTAGTCTCAGCCCCCACTGTTGCTATGCAACCACAGAAAACCCAGTTGAAGCCATGTACCTTTACTCAAGTTTGAGTTGTTTTTTTGTTGTTTTTTTTTTTTTTTAACTTTCAGCACCCACTGTGTAGAGTTTTTAAACATGCTCAGCATTGTTAGAAAGTTGTGAGAGAAAATTCTTTCCACTGAAAAAGAAATGCATTAGTGCAGAGCAGAGGCCCCCAGCGGACACACTAACGTAGCTGTGTTTGTCTCTCTTTGGAAGATTTTCTGTGTCAAAACAACAAGAAGGTGCCCCCCCCACCCCCACCCCCCCCCCTCACCTTTTTCCCCGCTATTTCAATCTGTTTTTCTGCAGTTTTTGTTCTAAATACCTGAAGGGGGTCACAAAGGACAAACCCTGACAACAGTTTTAACATTCCTCTTACAAACAACGAGAGTAGTAAATGCACGCGACCCCGTACAAATCTTGTTGTAGCATCTTTTCTTTAGTCTGTCAAAAATTATAAATGCCAAAAGAAGATCCCAGAGGCCTCAATTTCTATTGCTCCCAATAATATGAAACGGAACAAAAAACACACACTGTGACAAATGATACAGGAATTTTGTTGAATCAACTAATCTTTCCTCATTAAAAGTATTACAAGGTACTTTAATATTTTGCTTATTGTGGAGGCCCCTGTGGACAAAAGTGGTAGCATTTCTACAGTGTCAACTACAACATATAATAAATATATAAATTAAACATAAAAGTAAACTGGCTCATTTCAGCTGATTTCAAGGAGAATCCAAGCAGAGATTAAGAATAACTAGTCTTCTCACGGATGGTCTCATTGGCTTTTGTAGGTCATGTCGAGGCATCATTGAAATTAGTGTATTTCATAACCAGTTATAAACTCCTTGTATTAGCTTTAACTTAACATAAACATGCACATTTTATTTTGTCAGATTAATTACACTTATTTTTTTTTTAGTATTTGCTTTCATAACACTTCAGAACTTATAAATGTGAGTTCTTCTAACTTGTATTTTGTATTGTGTGAGTATTTTGGCTTGAAATGAGGTACATGGATGTTCTATATAGACTTCAATTGTCTCAAATTAAGGCTATAATATCTCACATTTCCGCACTAAAAAGACTAAAAACACCAGACCTATGTTACCTATTTTGTTGAGTTGTGTACCGACATTATCATGTTTCCAACAGTGTTCAAACAATATCCATATATCCATACGTGACTAAATGTAATGTTAATAAAACTTACCTCCTCCATGAACATGATTTCTGCTTGAGTCACATCACACAGATTTTCATTAGCTTTGGTGGTTGTTTAAAAGTGCAGATAACAACTCCCATGATCCCACACTACTTGCTGTGTGTCTCTAAAACACTTTAAAACAAGTCATGGTTATGAATGAAAGCATGAAAGCAATGCAAACCATGATGAAAGTTAGTATTGAATTCAATCACTGCCCCCATACACTTGTACAATTTGTCTTTGTGCCAATGCTGGAACAAAGCTGAAGCTTAAGGTCTTTGTGTAAAATAAGAACTGACTTTTAACTATGAAAATGTGAAAGGAAATCAAATTTGTAATGTTCGTCAGTCTGCCTAAAGAGTTTTTGAACTTAATATCTCAAGCTTTTCTAGCACGTTTTCTCAAGTACAACTGAAGTCATAAAGTTTATTTGACCAGAAAAGTTTTTTTTTGTTTTGAATCATTATAAAAATTCCCCCAGTTTATCTTTTCCAATTCAATGAACTTCAATTTTTGAGGTATTTTAAGTTAAAACAAATACTTTTCAATGAGAAGATTTTGATATTTGGAGAGCCATATGGCTATTGGGGCTAAAAATGTTCATCCTGAGAAAATGTAGCATATAAAACTATATTTAGAAAACTGATTCTCCATATTAAGTCTCTTAGCCAAAGCATGTGTGGAGCTGCGGTTTTGTTGTGAATGTGAAGTTTTTGGTTAAGTGGTCATTTCTGGGTCTAATCCCATTCCTTGTTGGAAAGCAGGAAAACCTTTTAGTTCCACTATTGTATTGACTGTGAGCACAAATGTCTTCTGCGGATTAGACTGGGGGATAGCAGGGGACAAAACAATCACTTTTTCTTTATCCCTCATTTACATGACAATAACAAAATACTTTTGATTTTGGTTGCACTTCAAACATATAATTGGCATTTACTATAGGAGACAGTGATGTTGATAGGTTTTCAATGTAGTGAGTCCCCGGGACCCACAGGTGGTGATTTGAGTGGGTCCCTGGGAAATTCAATGGGTCCCCAATAAAAAAATGTA
>JAJHUR010079556.1:0-18542 GCA_027495735.1 Lutjanus campechanus | reverse complement strand
AATGAAAGCATGAAAGCAATGCAAACCATGATGAAAGTTAGTATTGAATTCAATCACTGCCCCCATACACTTGTACAATTTGTCTTTGTGCCAATGCTGGAACAAAGCTGAAGCTTAAGGTCTTTGTGTAAAATAAGAACTGACTTTTAACTATGAAAATGTGAAAGGAAATCAAATTTGTAATGTTCGTCAGTCTGCCTAAAGAGTTTTTGAACTTAATATCTCAAGCTTTTCTAGCACGTTTTCTCAAGTACAACTGAAGTCATAAAGTTTTTTTTTGTTTTGAATCATTATAAAAATTCCCCCAGTTTATCTTTTCCAATTCAATGAACTTCAATTTTTGAGGTATTTTAAGTTAAAACAAATACTTTTCAATGAGAAGATTTTGATATTTGGAGAGCCATATGGCTATTGGGGCTAAAAATGTTCATCCTGAGAAAATGTAGCATATAAAACTATATTTAGAAAACTGATTCTCCATATTAAGTCTCTTAGCCAAAGCATGTGTGGAGCTGCGGTTTTGTTGTGAATGTGAAGTTTTTGGTTAAGTGGTCATTTCTGGGTCTAATCCCATTCCTTGTTGGAAAGCAGGAAAACCTTTTAGTTCCACTATTGTATTGACTGTGAGCACAAATGTCTTCTGCGGATTAGACTGGGGGATAGCAGGGGACAAAACAATCACTTTTTCTTTATCCCTCATTTACATGACAATAACAAAATACTTTTGATTTTGGTTGCACTTCAAACATATAATTGGCATTTACTATAGGAGAAAATAAACATATAGACACTGACACAAAAATGCTGTATGGCATCTTCAGTACTTGACAGTAAAATAGTGGATAGAAATAGGTTCTAACATTCAGTGTAGGTCTGAAACAAAACTCACATCTCAACATTAAATTCCCTACACATCCATGGTACACCTACACAGGTGTTTTCAGTTAAGCTGACTGATTAGACCTCTCCTCAGGACTGCGTGGGCATCTACAGACCATGACTGATTGACGTTTCCATGACTCCCCTTGTCCTTGTTCAGAGGTTTAAAAACACCTGTGTGGGTTTGCAGGGGCACTGAACAGTGGAATGCCCCCTTAGCCTTGTAGTTTAACATTCATGTTCTGTTTACATATGTTCCACAATGACGGCACCAATTTTTCACTAAATCAAGCACGAACAGGTACTGCCTCTAACCACTAAACTCCCCACTGTGGCATGTGCTCCCCACTGTGTGTCCGCCATCTGGCAGTGGCGCAAAGGAGTTCCAAGTTCCTGTTGAAGAAACAATCGGCGTCTACCTGCTTTCAACAGAGACAGGAGAAGGTTTGACTGCTGCTTTGCTCATAACACTCAATAGTAGCTAGCAGCATTGCATTTGATGGATCCGTCGGCCTTCTGACCTATCAGGAGTTTAAGTCAGAGGAAAGTGACTCTAAGGCCCCGTTTACACGTACACGGTTATTTTCAGAAACGGACATTTCACCCTCTCCGTTTTCAAAAATATTTCCGTGCACACGTATCCGTTTACAGAAAACTTTGCGTTTACATGAACCCGTGTATGTCTGCTGCCAGGACATTCCAAAACTGTAGGTGGCAGTGTAACGAGAAGCTGAAGCCCACGTTAGCCAATCAGAATCCCGAAAACAGCATCCACGATCCATGATCACCATAGCAACATTAAACATAGGTCGCACGTTTGACGCGAGTGCAAGTTCTGTCGCATACTGTGACGTCTACTGCCTGCGTTTTCTCCGTTTTCCTCCGTTTACATGCAAACGTGTAACCGGAGTTTTCCAAGATCTTCACTCTGGCCGGAGTTTTTAAAAAGCATCGTTTTCAGAGGCGAATTCTCCGTTTGCGTGTAAACAAAGGGTGCAAATGAAGGGATATTTCTCCGTTTCTGAAAATAACCGTGTCCGTGTAAACGGGGCCTAAGCTCTCCTCTTAACAGCAGCTGTGCAGTCATCAGATTAGTAACTATTACTTGGCACCTCAGGCCTGTCAAGCATTGAAGTGGTCCGCTAACTGGCTACCTAGACTATACATAAATAGTTCTATTAACCTCAGAAGTTGGAAGTTGGAGGTATTGTGAGCAATACTTATTGGCAACAATGCATTTTACAGCATTTTGCACATACAAACACTACTGCAACATGTCCAAAGATGGAACTTGGACTGTACTGTGTGTGTGACCAATTTAATGAGACACAAATAAAGACAGAAGTGCTAATAAACGATATATACTACAGCTTTTGCTTACTGTTCGTGCACAGGGCAGCCATCTTGGATTTTGAGGGCAGGGTTGATGAGGAAATCTGGAGGGATGTTCCAGCTGAAATTCCTGACTTGGAACCAGATTTGCCAAATTTATGGCTACCAGATTAAACTGGGATTTGTTGGAGGTTTGAGGAGGAGGATGTGAGCTGGTGCATAATTAAAATGGGCCATCTTTAGCTTTGTCTCTCACATCGAGCCCTGGTTAGCTTAGTTCTGATCCCAGCTCCCCTCCACAGGTGATCACAGTCCAGCTGGTCTGACTGGGTGATCATCTCAACGTTCGCTGTACTTAATTAAACCCTTGCGTTTCCTTTTCTGAAATTAATGAGTGTATTTCTGTGGTCTATTGCATATGTAGGCTACATGTCATTTATTGTTTGCTGGGATGTAGCTTGAGCCTCAGTCTTTTAGCATTAACGTTTGATCATGTAAGCATCCCTTAAGTAGCCCTAACCTTGCATGGATCCTTTAGCATGGTTCCCATATTAGGATGTGTCAGATGGAAATATTAAAAAGTCAGCTGGAGACGGACTCAAAGAGTTTAAACATTAGCATTAGCTCACATTAGCTAGATATGCTTATGAAATCTGCTGGCAAGAGTCATCAGTTTAGCCACGGTGATGACCTAGAAGTGAGAAGACCCTTTTGTTAACTTCTCTGTTTCAAAAATTACTGTCAAAACTGTATTTGTGCAGCACGAGACAGGAAAGCTTGACCTAGCAGGAACTAAGAACTAAGGAGAGCAGGGCTTAGCAAAGGGTCAGTTGTTGGGGTTCAGACTAAAGTGGTACACTTAGTGCCTAGCCAAACGATAAAGTCGCACAGTTCTCAGAAAAGTTGTTGCTGGAAGCTTGGCATATTGACGTAGTGTTTACACTCTCTTTTACTGACCAGATATTGAATGTACAGGTCATCCCAAAGTCAGAAAGACATATTTTTCCTTTTACCTGTAGTGCTATTTATTCATCAATACTGTTTTAGTGTGAGTTGCTGAGTTTTGGAGATATTGGCTGTCGAGATGTCTGCCTTCTCTCAGACAAAGTGGAACTAGATGGTTAGATGGAATAAATTTGAAAATGTCTCTCTCCAAAAATCATGATCCGGTGAGTCAAGATAATCCACAGACCTCTTGGTGAACAGTTATATTTCTGAACTATTCTTTCTCTACTGAGCCCCACCCACCAACCTTGTCTGCCTGCAGAGGGAAGCGTGCGTCTAATAATGGATGAGACATTACAGCTCAGGCGAGGAGAACGCCATTTATGTTTACATCCCACGCTGTCACGAGCACGAGTCTCTCGCCCATGAGTTGATGATGATACAGTTGGCTGACAGTAGAAAGAAGATATTTCTTAGATGAAACTGCTCACAATAAGGTCTGTGGATTATCTTGAGTAAACAGGTCATAATTTCAGGAAATAGAACTGAAAATATAGAAAGAGAGAGACTTTTTCCAAATGTATTTTTTGGCACTTTGAGTACCACATACCAAGTGCCATGCAGTTTTCTTACGTTTGAAAAAAGGCAGACATCTCTATCCCTAAAACTAGACAACTCACACCAAAATAATTTAGATTGACAAATAGTGCTACAGGCCAGAGGAAAAAATATGTGAACTGCCCCTTTAAGTTGGTGCATTTTATTCAGGGGAACCTATTCACATCATTCACTGGCTGCAAAGCATGCCATATCTCTTTTATGGAGCAGCTGATTGTCTGTCGGAACAGGCATGAATGGTATGACAGAGCTAATATAACAGCTTCTTCTATGTTGGGATCTTTGTGACTCTTTGTTCCCATAAAGTTCAGTACAGGCAGCTCAGTTGGTAGAGCATTCACCCCACGTACCGAGACTGTGAGTCCTCTGCGGCGGCCACCCACGGCCCTTTGCTGCATGTCATCCCCTCATTCTCTCTCCTCACTGCCTGTCTTCACTTCAGCTGTCCTATTTATAAAAATAAAAGCCAAAAAATATAAACAAAAGTGAGTATGTCTTGTAATTGCTCAGTGTTCCAGTGAAATGAATAGATTTTGATCTGAAATTTTACACAATGTGCGCTGTTCAAATCAGCATAGCCACCCCAGCTGGAATGGGGTACTCTCTGCCCAGCGGCTTCCTGCTTCCTGTTCAATCAGAAACAATGATCAAACCTGCAGTGGCAACTGTGCGGGGTTATTCCTCTGTGACAGTGACATCCTTCCTCGTCTCTCCGCTGGCTTCAAGAGAAAGAGGTAAATGGAGCATCTCTTTCAGTCTGTGCTTCCCTATTGCAGTGACCCTTTTCACTGAGATCTCCACGTGTCTCTGTGGAGTGTGAGGAAGACGACAGGTGGGCCCTCAGAGCTTTAAACTCCTAACCCCACTGCGCACCCACTTTCAGAGCGTCACTTTGTGTGGATGGAGGTCTGTGCTTCTCTCTCCCTTTGGCCTGACAGGACACTGAGGAGAGGATATGCACTTGAATTCAGCTGTCAACCCATCCATTGTGGGGTTTTTTTTACACACTGCTGTCTCCAACCATGCTGAGATGGAGGCATTGGAGGAAATAGTCTTTCTCCTGAAGAAGAAAGCATCGCTGAGATTGCTCTCCGGGAGGGGGGGTTTTATTCCCTGTACTTCCCAGTCCCCAAGAAGACTTTTTTGCTTGATACAAGGCAGTGTTTCCTATACATTCATTTATAAGAACACTGGCCACCACAAATTGATTTTCTTGTTTAGGTGCTGTGCTCTCCTCCTTTTTGGTCTCGAAAGGAACCCTTGATTTGCAAAATTCTTGCGACAGTTGTACTCATAGTGTCTGTTAAAATGATCTCTTGCACAATCTATTGCTGGTCTGGGCTTCCCTTGTAGACATGACTCTCTCTGTGTCTGTCTCTCTCACAAACTCATGACAGCGGACCTGTCGATGGACAACATGATGTTACTCGCTCGGCAGTGTTTCCCACACATAGACTTTATTTGGGTGGCAGCCCAGGTATCTTTTGTGTCCCATTTTTGGTATGATTTTTTTTTTTTTTTTTTTTCAAAAGAGCAAATTCTTGCTCAATCCATTCATGGACACTGTGTGAGAAGAGTCCAAAAGTTATATCACACACACAGAGTAACACAAAGAGTCTCCCGTTATATGTCTACCCATGCAGGTGTTTTGGAAGTGCACCTGGTTGGTGACGATGGTTGGTCCACGTTGGTCTCCTACACACGCAGCTCTTCTGCTCCTGTGAGAATAGAATCGCGGGTGGAAAACTCCAAAACGCAAGTTGTTTTTTTTTTGAGTGACTCTATAAAACATCCTGCTCATGAAGAAAGTCAACAGATCAGACACACACAGGGAGAAAGACCCCCCCCCTTTGGCCCATGGCCCACTACAGTTATACTGTCATTCTGTGATAAATGCTGCAAGGCGATTTGTTTATCATTTACAACAGGGTTGTAAAATGAGATTTCCATGTAGTTTCCTCTTTTGATTGATTGATTGGCATTGGTTGAAGAGATGAAATTAAATATAGAACACATTTATAGTTTATGTGGAGGAGTGCTGAGGATGAATTAGGGAAGTAGCTGCTCTTCAGTCTGGTGGTACAGCAGCAGTTACTTCTGTATGTCTTGACAGATGGCAGGAGGGTGAAGAGGCTGTGTCTGGGCTGGGTATGGTCTTTAAATGTCCGTTGGGCTCTGTGCATGCAGGCACCTCACCTCCCCGATGTCACTGCTGCTTGGTAGATGGGTACTAATGATGAGTGACCTGAGCAGTTTTAATGACCCAGACGTTTTCTGTCCTGTGCCGAGCACATCCCACGCCAGTTTGCGATGATGTTCAAACACCCGTTTGGAAGTCAAACTATGCATTGTGTATCTCATGCTTGACAAGCATTTCATCTTAATTAAACAGTTTAATTAAAAAGTAGGTGCGGTTCAGAGTGAGAGATATGAAGTGTACAAAGTGTATGCAGCATATCTGACAGTCTGAAGACAGATTGAATTCAAATGCTTACCTTCTTTGTTCTTCAACCGTTTGAATGAACGTCCTTGCAACCCGATCACATTCATGCATAAGATGAAAAAATACATGAAAATTCACAGGAGATATCTGAACTTTTCTTTCACACTCAGGTGGACACACTTGTTACTTTCTTCTGGCTCTCAGGCGAGGGTGAATGCCGGTGGTGGCTGATGCTCCGTTGTTTAATAACCTTTTTGCCCAGACAGTGGCTTGGCCCTCACACATCATTGTGTATTCGGGTCCTAGCTGTGCTTCACATTCCTTATGGCCTTCGCCTCTGGTTACAACTAACAGCAAAATCCATCAAAGGGTGGAGTATGTATATATGAACATTTAAAATGCATGCAACCACCTGATTGGGCAGTCAGTGCATGTATCGCTCTCAGGTTGCTGAGCGGGGCCTTATTATTGATGTCTCTTCCTGGGCAATGCACATACAGATAAACTGGAGTTACTCTAAGGTAATGTCTCTTTCCTGATTATTACAACCCTGATTCCAAAAAACTTGGGACACTGTTTAAAATGCAAATAAAAACCAAAATGCAATGACTTGCAAATCCTTTTTCTTCTTGTATTCGTGCTCTGCAACACTTCAGAACACAGTTTGTCAGTGCATCTACAAATGCACGCTAAGACTCTAGCATGCAAAGTGAAAGCCATGAGCCATCTCTGAGCTCAAACTCATCTGAGATTGACTGAAGTACAGTGGGAAAGTGTGCCGTGGCCTGACCAGTCCATATTTCAAATTATTTTTGGAAATCATGGACATAGTGTCCTCTGGGCTTAAGAGGAGAAAGATCATTCGGATTGTTACCAGCACAAAATTCAAAGGCCAGCATTTGTAATGGTGTAGGGCTGTGTTAGTGGCTAACCGTCACATCTGCGAAGGCCTCATTAATTGAAAGGTACATACATGGTTTCGGAGCAACATATGCTGCCGTCCAGATGATATCTTTTTCAGGGATGTGCCTGCTTATTTCAAAGCACCTGAAGTACCATATCAAGCAAGAATGGGAGAGAATTTCACTTTCAAGACTCAACAATCCCTGTGTTCTTAAAAGAAAAGGTGGTAAACATGCCCCAACATTTTTGGAACATGTTACAGGCGTCAAATCAAGAATGAGTGAATATTTATGAAAAATCAATAAAGTTATTTCCCATAATTTTCATTTTGGGTGGAATTATCCTGATTCCAGAGACATTGGTTGAAGAAAACCACATATATTTTTTAAATAGATGGTTGTCTTGAGCCAAAAGCAATAGTGGAAAAAAAGTAATAAGAATATGTACAAAACATGTTATATAGTGTACTTTTTAGATTTTTTTTTTATTCTGAATGTTGCCTCATATTGGCATACACAGGCAGCTGCACATGATGATGTGATCTTCAATTAACCCGTCAATCAAATGTAGTTTTCGCCACGTTCAGGATTCATTTCTCACATCAGTCCAAGGTGAAAGGTCTCATTATGCCATTACTCTCTCAAAAGCCTTCATATGTGCAGCAATTTAAATCTAACAGGCTTAATAAGGGAAACTGAGGACCACACACTCCGGAAACTTGACAGACTAATGTACAATCCCAAAGCTTTTGGTGCTGAAACTGTAATTAATTGAAAATAATTATTGCTTTCACAGACTGAATTACATTAGAAAATGGTTTCAGAACTGTCTAAATGACTTCGCGAGGGTTTGGTTTAACCGGACTTGGAATATTTTTTAGGTCACAGTTTTGCAGGAGGGATAAAACTTTACTTGAAACCCAATTATTCATTCATAATGCCTGGAAATGAGTTACATAACAACTGTGTGGAACATTCATGAATAATGATAAATGCCTGGCCACAAATATCAATACAAAGGAAATATGAAGTGACACTTTGTTGCAGCCTCTTATGCAAGGTGATTTTTAGATTGTGTAAACAATGCATACTTAAAAAGTTCCTTTTCCTTTGGCTCATCTTTTCTTTATTATATTGCTGACGTGATAATTTAAGGAATATGTGACATCTGTTGTCTGAGCATTTTTTTGTTTTTTTTACTAGTGATGTCTTCTCTGAGACTGTAAGAAAACTGAGAACAGCATGAACATGTATTTAAAAAAAAAAAGAACCCACAAGTCAAACTGACAGAAAACATGACTTACAACCAGTATTCTGCAATAAGTGGTTATAAAAATTGCTTGCTTCTGAGTAAAAAAGGGTCAGAGAAGTTTTCACAAGTGTGAGAATCATGAAAAAAACAAAAAAAGAAAATTAGCTACAACAAAATATGTGTCTGAAAATGTATGCAAGACAAATCCCACTGTGCACTGTACATGGTAAATCATATGCTGAACCTTCATACTCAAGTGAGCTCATGCATGCACAGTAATTGCATGGCGCTGACATGTACCACAGTCCTTGTTAAGAAGCTAATTAGTGACAGACAGACATTGACCCGAGCATGTATCGGTAAACAAAACACCAAACGAAAATGAGATGTCTGCTTCCTAGAAAGGGCGGAAAATTAATTCAGATGCCTTCACTGGCTTACAGCTCTAGCCCTGTCCCACTGCACCCACCGTCAAGGTTATTTAATCAATAGCCAATCAACACATAAAAAATCTCAAACTGTAAACATCACCTCGACTTCCCCGCTCCTCTACTCAGATTCATAGATGAAGTCTCAGCCCACACTATGGGTCAGTTATGCAAACAGTCTTTTAACTACGATCTGTGAGTTTTTAATATTTAATTGAAAATGAACTTTGACATGCTGCTTTAGATGGATTATGTTTTATAAACCTCATAAAACACATTGAGAGCCTAAAAGGTAAAAACACAACATTTGGAATCAGGGTGAGCTTTATTTTGTGTTATTCACAGACCTTGTTTGATGCATTTTAGTATTTAAATAAGTTGTTAAAATGAGATGAATCAAGAATTTGGCATCTATTACCATTCAGGCTGTGTCAGATTAGATTTTCCATAAGGCCTGAAGAAGCGGCAGGGGGAAAAAAATCTTGCTATACACTGAGGGAAATTTAAGAGTACGGCATGACCTCAATTAAGATGGAGATCTTCACAAAAGTGGAAAACTCTCATGGAAAGTGTGAACTCTAAACTATATGCAAATATAAGGGTATCTGTGATGTACAGTATATTTTGAAAATGGCGATGCAGAAAATCATCAAGTCGAAAAAGGAAAGCTTCTTTACTGCTTAATACTGCAGAAAGAACTCAAATCCAAACACAGAGAAAGATCTCATTGTTGGCCACAAACCGATGGAGGTTAGTCTTTTGCATTGCTCAGAAGTAGAAAAACACACACTACATTGAGTAAGAACATTTAGAATCAAAGGAGTAGCAAAGATTTGCAAGCGTAGGCATAGCCTTGGCATAAATGTAATCTACATTTCCTTTTAGTAAATGCAGACACAAGGAAAAAGAGGTGTTCTCTGTGGGTATTACAATAAAGCTTTAATCAAGCTCTACTTGGAAAACACACCTATAGTGGCATATACAAAGTTTAATTGAAACCAGTGATGTTACTTGAAGAGTAACTTAACACCTCATGTCTTTGTTGACCTCTAGTGATTTAACTTCTCGCCTTGCTGCAGTGATGTACAGGTGAATGGAGGTCAGAAAAGAGAAGCCAATGTGAAAGTGCCTTAAAGCTGCATTTTTCCTAACGTCCAGTGGGGGACGACTTCTCTGGTTGCAAAAAGAAATCTGATTGTATGGAGTCTTATGAGACAATGACCCTACTTCTCACT
Source organism: Lutjanus campechanus (assembly GCA_027495735.1). NCBI lineage: Eukaryota > Metazoa > Chordata > Actinopteri > Lutjaniformes > Lutjanidae > Lutjanus > Lutjanus campechanus. The sequence continues at coordinate 8,508 of JAJHUR010079556.1, read as the reverse complement.
CATTTCATTATCTCTGTAAACAGTTTCCTAATAAGTTCATGGTCTCTCGGTAGTTTCAAGTCTTCTTCAATTCAGCATGATCTTCATTTTGTAAATTATGGCTGTATTTTGAGCAAAATAGGATGATAAAGCAGGCTATACTTCAAGGCTGGGACTACTGTGTGATTGACAAGTCATTCTCAATGAGTCTGTCCAGTGCAACAAACGGGGCTCATGAAACTCGGGTCAAACTGTCAAACTACACAGTATTGATCAAATATGAATCAAGATTCTGTTATTTCATTGTGTATTTCTTGCTTAAAATCTCCAGTCCTCAGAAACATATATCAGTGTACTGTTTGGATAAAATATGAGAACGATTGCAACCAGGCAGGCTGCCATGACTTCCTCCTGAATGGAGCAGCCAAAACCAAGCACCGCCCAAGCCACGGTACATCACCCATCAGCTCCACACTCTTGTTGTTACTGAACATGCCACTAAAATGGCAGCCCCCCCATAAGATGTTACTGGGACTACGGATGGAAATTAGCATCATGCTACAATCCGGCATTTTTACATGATTTAACATGTTCATTAATATGCACTGTCCCATTCAAATAAACAAATAAATAAATAAATAAAGACCCTGAAAAGTTGGTTCCCAGCTGGAATCAAAAATCACAAGTGGGTGTGTCAAATTCTACAGGTTTATGTGCATTGTATAATGCCTCTGTGATGATGATCCTCAAAACTGGTGGAAACACGGGCTGGTTCGCTAGATAGCACCAAGTTTAAGATCCAGAGCTTATTTGGTGGAAAGGGGCCTTGCTGGGTTTGTGTGTCACAGTCTTGAGGTCACTTGCTGTTTTATTTTGGTAAAGTCTTCCCTTATGTATCTTTGTTGTCTTAGTGTCCCGTCTTTGTCTGCTTTCCCACCCTTGTTTCCACCTGCCCCTGATCATCTCCCAGTTTATTTAGCCTTATATCTATTCCCTCTTTAGTTGCCAGTTCATTTTTGTGTGTACATTTAGCTTCCTAGTGTTCCCATTGGCACATTTTTGGATTTCTTCCTTGTGTTTTTCCCCTCAGTGTTTTTTGTGCGTGGTTTACCTGTTTTGGGGTTTTACCTTTTGGACTTTTCATTATTTTGACTGATTTAGAGCATAAGCCCCATATTTTTGACTCTTGTCTGTAATAGATTTTGAACAACTTTAACCCTGCTCTGCATTTTTAGGTCCATATTCCTGTTTGCACGGTCAACAGTGCACACATCTGACCACACCCAACCACACCCATCAGTGATGTCAGGAGTCATCCTATGGGGACACTAAACATCTGGCCCAAATGTACCAGCTGTACCAAATTTCAAGGCAATCTATCCAACCATTGTTGAATAATGGCACTAAAGGAAAGTCATCCTATGGATTCATCCTCTGGGGACCATCAACGTCTGCACAAGATTTCTCAACAATATATCAAACCATTGTTGAAATATCAGCCAGGATCGAAGTGGTCACCCAAAGACTGACCAGCATATGATAAAAATAGACAAATACAGTCAGGTTGTTGTTGTTGGTCTTTTAGGCAACATGTGGAAATGAATAAAGATGACTTCCAGAGTGAGCTACTGTATACTGTTTGTTATATTTTTGCCTGTACACATTTCAGATCCTTCGGTAATGGATCAGTGTGATGAATTAACGGGGAAACACAGAACTTTTTGCTGAAATCAATATCAGCAAGGCTTATATTTTTAATATATTCCCCACACCAGGATCATTGATTAAAATTAAGCAGGTACTGCTCAGTTCTCACTGACCAATTAAAGCCTGGAGTGCAGATCTGCCAGCATATTGGTATTTTAAACTGAAGACTGGTCCTGTGAGTAGAATTGGATATTACTGCACCGACATACATGCTGAGAAACACAAACTAATTGTGCTGAACAGATAAATTCTAAAGAGGAGGGAGAATATCACAAGAGCATCATGTTATAGATAGCTTGTAGTTATCAAAACCCGGCGCTAACATCAAAAGATTCCTTGCAAAAAGCTTCTTCGCATTATCTGCACATAAATAACATTTAATATCCTATCTAAATTCAAATGCGAGTGATTAGACAGTATGTAGAAATGAAAGACTACATGATAATGTGTAATTTGTAACACTGTAACAGTTATTATGCTGGCAGCCAGTTTTCAATAGCTATCCTTGGAGAAGATGTGCGTATGTACACATGGAGGTAGAGTAGGTGTCCTTGTCGTACGCGGATTGAATAAACAACCTGTTGCACCTCACCAATCTGCCAGAACAGGACTATAAAGGGGAAAATGTGTCATTCAACGGCAAGCTGGTCATGCAACTCTGCAAACAAAAGTGGAGTTCTCTTACAAGCGAGAGGGCATACAGTCATCATAGTGACAGTGGAGTGCCATTATGGCAGTGTGCTAGTTCAGCCTCCAAATGTAAAGGCGTATTTTTTCACTTTTCTTCACTTCACTTGATCTACACAGACAGGTAGACATTTTATCACGCACTGTCTGCAGGTTCGGTATGTATCTAAGTAGGTTTTGTCACATCTGTAACACTACAGTGACATGAAGGAATATGTGTTATGTAAACAGATCTGAATAGGTTTCTATATGTGAACACTTGTGTTAAATGTTGTAAATCCACTTCAACTCCCACACACATGTAAGCATGTCTCAGCTGGCGATGTTAGTCACCTTCCTCCATAATAAACAAAGTGGACGTTGTTCATTATGAATAATGAAGATGTTTTCATTTGGAAACAATGTTTGTCATGCATCACTTTTCACACTCTGCATGTGAGAACTTAAATTAAACTCACAGCTGGACTTCAAAATGTGCTCACTTTCAAACAAGGCCTAAGACACAGACTTGTGTTACTATATTCATTGATAGAATTACTCCCCAGCCCCTTACCCTAACCCTATCCATCCCAACTAAGTGTCTAACCCTGACCCCTAAGGCCTTTTCACACCGCCACATGGTAACTCACTGCCTCCCGTCATTTAAATGAGGGGAAGGTTGCAGAGGGGAAGTGTTTTCGATCACAGTGGTAGGCGTTACGGCTGCGCCTCGTCCGCAGGATCGCTGCCGCTCTACACAATGTTTATGATCCCACCAGCAGCGCCTCGGCGTGTCCCAGAAGCGGCTCTCCTCTCTGCTCCGCTTCAAACACACGCTGCGTCGATTTTTGACAGATGCCTCATTAAATTGCACAGAGCAGATTGAGCAGGCAGGAAGTCAGACACAGAAACAGCATAGAGAATCTAGTCAATTTTCAAATTAAAGCACCCGTGCAAACATGGAAACAGACAAAAAGAGGAACCATTTAACTATGTAGCCTACTTCTACATGGTAGAAGCACAAAAAGCAAGGAAACAGGCCCAAATAAACAAAATCTGAGTAAACATGATCAAGTGGGCAAAACTTTGCTTCTGAAATGCTGCTGCTGGGACATGCAGCTGTATCAAAACCGGATCAAAACCGTGGTGCAGATGTGCTGTGCCCAATGGAATCAACGGGTAAGAAGCAGTTGCTGCCAATGTGAATCAGTTTACTGTGCTGAACTTCTGGAGGTTGCTGCCCTCCCCCCATCCAAAACAATTTGCATTTTATTTTAAATGCAAGAGTCTCCATAGATATCAGATACATCAGATGTAATTTTAGGGAGATGTGGATAACATGAAGACATCTAGTATGTCCATTTCTTGGAGTTGTGCACCCTTTTAAATTCTTGAGTTTGAATATTTCATTCCAACGTCAACACAGAACTGGAACATGATGATACATGTAGATAAAATACTGTAAGACGGTATGGACTAAGAACCTTAAAGTTATTTAAGAAGAAATTAAATGGGAAAATTGGATGTTAAGGTGAGTATTTCCTAGGTTATTTGTATTTGGAATAATTCCCAAGGAGAATCAAAATGACCCCAGATTTCTTTTAAATTAAACTTGTGTGCTGTTGTAGAAACTTACCAATTAAAACAAGAGAACAAATCATTTTAAAGGAACTGAGAGGTAAGTGAAGTTCAATAAACAAGTAAATTACTGTGGGTGGTTACAATAATTGGGTCACTTTACAATATAGGCAAAAGCAATTTTACAAATTAGTGCAGGTAATATATGTAATAAAGGATGGTGATGATGTCCACGGTTGAGAAATTTGTTCCATCGGTTCCTTGGTTTTTGAGCAGGTGAGTGCTTTTAATTTCGGCCACCATATTCATCCCTCCATACTTGTTCTCGTTGCTCAATCAGTGCATGACTCTGCTTCTCCTGCCTCATTTACACATGTCATTTCTAACGGCTCATATGATGATAAGAGCCAGATGCAATTTAATACATGTTTGACACATATACAGTATGTGTTTCTATGAGCCAGATTGCAACGCTCAGTTTTCCCTACCCACATGCAAATCAGCATAAGCCCCGCTCCAATGCAATGCAACTGAATCTGTTCAGGAATTGCTTAGAGGGCACTAGAAGAAGAATAACGTCTGTGCTTTAGCAATTCAGTCACAGCAATAACACAACAACTATACCTAAACTAATATGAATCACATTCATGGACTGATGAGAAACAAAAGTGTAGCCTGTCTTTAAATGTACAGTGTAAGATATTAATATGTTTTCATTCGTGCATAATCACCTGAAAATAAGAATTGCTGTTTTTGTTGTAATGAGCCATTTATATGTCTTCTATGGACACAACAGACAGACAAAACCAAACACTTTCACGAGTCCTGCAGCCACTGTAAGTTTTCCTACACATCTGAAAGGTGAGAGTGATGCAAGATGTTTGAAATCTGCAAATCCACTAATAATTTAGCTTAGGTTAGGTCATAATTGCCAACCTTGAAACCCCAAAAACTTTAAGTTTCAGAGACGTTTTTTTCCCTGCATTTCGGTGAGTTTTAAAGAATGAAAATAAGAAAATATGTGCACTGCAACAGCATTTTTATGATAAATACTTTTAATTTTACTGTTAAGTCTCAGGAAAGAACACAGAATAAGTTGCCCCTCTGGCGTGAACTTGCATAAATCCCTGGAATAAACTAATGTTCTTTAGTTTTCTTTCATTCATTCATTTATTTTTTTGCCCTATCCTTATAGAAAACTGACATGTCAGATTGTACTAAATGAATGCTACTCTTCTTTTAAACTTTCTTTTAAGAAACTGGAATTCTTCAGTGTGGTTTAGAGTAGCTATGTTGTCTGGATGGAAACAGTAGACTTGCAGAGTTGTAGGGCTTATACACGCTGTACAGTTCCAGAAACAGGTTGTGATAATGAAATGGGAAGACAGGTGTGAAGATTTGTAAGAATTACAGGAGAATTGTGATCCCAGGGGGAAACATGGAGAAGGCAATGAGTCTCTGGGGAAAATGTATGGGTTAGATCAACTTCATTGTGACATACCGTATACAACCATACAAAGTATGGTAGCATTAGGCGCAGTGGGCCCAACTCCAACTGGGGACCAACTCCGGTTCCAAACCAGTGCATTGGTCTGGGGTGCTGACTGGAGAACCGACCGAGCATACACGTTTTCGATTGTAAAACCCACACAGGCATGGGAGGAACATACAAACTCCACTCCCACTCTTGATTCATGCCACTCCAGCGCCCACACGGATCATTCATGGTTCAGGGATCAGATAAACACTGCAACAACTCGTTTTGCCTTCTGTATGATCATCTGAGTTAAAACTGCTGTGGCCAATTTCTTCCTGACGCGTTAATGAGATAGCTAATTACAGTGTAATTTCTGTATTGCTTCAGATGCCATTACCACAGGGGACAGACCCTGTAATGGCTACTTCCACAGACCACTTACTGGCATATTTTCATTTGGAGGAGCACTCTGTATGTTGTCACGGAGAGACGGATGCATTTACACCTTTTCAACATCTGGCTAGAGTTTGTCTCAGACCAGCCTCTGTCTTGAATGGTTCTTGGTTGGATATAGTGACAAAGTCCAAATGGGGCTGTATGTGTTTCTGCTCTCCAAAGTCCGTATCTGTTTTTCTGACTGAGAGGACATACGCTTATGCCTACGCTTTTTTTTTTTTACTACCTGTATCATTGTCTCCGTTCTGCCATGTTCAGACTATACAATATCAGCCCAATTATAGTCCAACATGACAGCCTTCACATGATAAGAAATTTACTCCTGTCTCACCAGCAGGTAGGAAGCAAAGCGGAGTGCTAACTGTAGCACTCAGTTCATAAATTATATGCCTATTCATGGGTCTCGTTGCCCCGTCTGACTGCTGACATTTTGCCATGTGCTACTTTTCCTGGAGAGACCGTTGTATGTTTCTAATCACTCTGCTTGTATGTGACAATTGTTTTCTCATTGGTTGCTCTTTGAAAGATTAGCAGCGGCCGAGTTCACAGTTTAAATAATAATAATAATTTAAATTTTAAGTACAGAGCTCGGTGGATATTTTGAGCTTTGTGTTACGCCAAGGGTCGCGCCACCGCCAAGTTGTGTGCAGCCACTCTCCCCACAGGAAAACAATGCCACAGTCAGTGCAGAGCGTTGGGCACTGCAATTGATTGTTTTATACTGTGTCATGTATGACAGCAAACGTCAACCAACCAATGCAACATCTGCTATGCCTCACCATGCAGATGCAGAAAGATGAATGTGTCAGAATTTTTTGGCCTGTCTAGTTGTTCCGACAAATTCACAATGTGTTCTGTGACACCAACCAATAGGAGCACAGAGCACATAACTGAGTGGTCATAGTTGTTTTTTCTTTCTGTTTTTTAGGCTTTTCTCAGACAGTATCCCACACACTGCTTTGAAATGCTTCCTAACACACACCAAGCTAGCAAACTTGAACAGATCTTAAAAAAAATTGTAAAGATATACTAATGTCCCAGCAACACCAGTTTCTCCCTCTGCAGATGAGTAAGTTAAGTGTCTCTGTTATTTATTCATTCAATTTTCTTAAGTCCACCTTGTTTCTATATAGTTGGGGGACAACTATATAGAAACCTCTAACTCCCAACAACTCTCTGTTTCCCCTCCAAACCTCATCCTTTTTTAACATATCCTCATAAAAAGGCTGCTGTGGATCATGCAAGAAATGCCGCTGCTCAACCTCATAAATTAGTCTCTCAATGTCCCTGTTAACTGCTGACTGGAGGAGAAACAGAAACCTGAAGGACTTCAACTGTTGATTTTGACCAAAGAAATTAGGTTGAAGGTGAAGCAACTGACCCAGCGTGAACAGGTTTCCAAACCAGCGACACATCACCTGGACTGCTCACTGGCGCATGGAGCAGGTCAGGATTATCCTCAGTGGGAAAAAGTGAAAATCTGATTTTCGCATGGTTGCATCTCTTCTTGCAAGGAAGCGTTTGAGACACAATTGTTTGTTGGCATTCTTGATCCCATATGTCAGTCTCAAACACCTCCTTACTGATGACACCATATTTGTGAAAGATGGCAAGTCGATTGGTTGGGAACAATCGTGTAGTCTCTCATGTCTCCTGGAAAACTCGCAGCAGAAATTCATGCTACTATAATGCATCATCTGACCGAGCAAAGAGACGAAAATATCATGTAGTCTGAACCTGGCATTAGAGCTTGTTTATTTCTCACATGGAGTCTGTCTCCGAACTTGTAGCCGTACCTGTCTGCTGGTCTGAGCTTGTTCCTGTTTCCCTGCCAAAGCTTTTTCTGCTTCTCAGTCTGTGCCCTCTCCTCAACCTTTTTCTCATTTTGAACCTGCCATGTCCCTCTCCTTCCTCTTCAGACTCAGACTCACTCTCCTCTTGACATTCATTCCACATACTAATTCTATGCAATATACCCTACACTGATCATAATTTATATACTGTGGTTATAAAAAAAAATCCACATACTTTATCACACAACTAATATGAGCAACATTAGGCGTTAATTTAGTGACTTTGGAATGTAAATGACAAATAAACATCACAAAGACACAAAAAATTGTTTGTATTTAGTCTGCAGTATGTGGTATGCGTTATGCAGTTTATTTCATTTCAGCGTGAACGCAGTACATAACTTGTTCAGCATTAGTATGTATTTGGGACACACCTCATGTTATGCCTTATCTGTCCTCTAATCACCCTATTGTAAGTGAATTTCTCTCCTCTAGAGATCACCTGACCCACTCACCTGCCTGCTCAGCTACCCCCCAGTTCCCTCATCTACCTCATAATAGAACAGTTTTCAGTACTGCTCTCCATGATTGTCTACATTGCAAGGCTGCCTTTCGTTGTGCCTGTTACTGTTTGTACCTGCAAGCTGTTTAAAACATTTAATACATTATTTTCAATGTTGCAATGACAACGTGCATTTAAATAGAGCTAAATGCTTTAAAATAGAGCATTTTAAAGGTTAAATCAAAGTGACACATGGACACATTTAACACTCACTCTGTCTCTCCTCCTCTCTCTCATGCACGCACGCACCCTCCCCTACTGACTACATGAAGGCGAGGGTGTGCTTGTGC
>JAJHUR010079555.1:0-18621 GCA_027495735.1 Lutjanus campechanus | reverse complement strand
AATTTTTGCGCTTGAAGTGAATTTGAGACCATTTTAGACCACCATTAAAGCATTCAATAAAAACATTTAAGACATCCCAGACAGACTATTGAATACTTTTAAGGCCTTTCATTAGTAAATTAGTAAAACTTTTTAAAACCTGTAGCCACCCTGTACACTTACACAGTAAATCCTTTTAGACTGTCAAGATCATCCTCCGTACGAGACTGTCACAAACCATTTCACCACACTGCATTTAAGGTAATCACCTTTTTCTGTAAAAGCCACATATCAGCGGCCTGATGACGTGAGGAGCTGCAGCCCTATCAGCACTTTCAAAACCAACTGCTGCTGAGCTCTGTACTCACTGACCTTGAATTCTGGTCTTCATGAGTTGCTTTTATAGGACAAGCATACATTTGCGTCAAGCTATTGTGTGTACCTTTGTACTGCATTGTGTGTCTTGTGTGCTCTTCTTTGTATTAGTTTAAATTAAGTGACTGCGGTTTCTTTGCTCTGGCCTGCCAAGTCCTACAGGTGTGAATTAGCTCTAATCTATAATCGGGTACAGCGCATCAAATGGTAACATTTATGTTTTAAACTGTACACGGTTCTGTTTAAATAAAATAAATAAATAAATTAAATACACATAAATGACTGACAATGACATCTGAGGTTCTTGCTTGTCTTAATATGTGACTGAATCTTTTGGAAAGTAATGATGTTAAATGGTGTCGTCCTACATTCAGCAGACAGAAAGCAAAGCACTGACCACACACCGGACACACTTGACCCCCAGGGCAGAGTTGAACTGTGGGTCATCTAATGACTTGTTTCAGTGGAAGGTTGGGGGGGGGGGGGGGGGGGGGGGGGGGGGGGGGGCTTGCATTATTTATCCAACAGCTGACAAGTCATCCACAGCCTGGTCAGCCTAGCGTAGCTTTAGCATAGCATAATGCATTGTGCATACAGGCTCATATTACTCTATATGATCGAGGTGAATAGCCAGTGGCTTGGTTACAACGGGGCAAAATGGTTAAGACTTTTCGCTTTGATAGCACAACATAAAGAGCGTCCTATTTGTTGAAAGTGGGCTGGATTTCTGCTCTCTGGGAGCATAATATTACAGTTAATTACAGTGGCTTAACCTTTCACACACTGAGCTTTTTAATCACTGGCAAAATCAGCCCTTAAAAACTTTAGTGAGCCTCGCCTTGAAACCACTCAAGAGATTTCCTCACATCTGGCCACAGTTTCAAAGACAGCATTTGGACTGCGTCATCATGGAGGAGACTGTTTCAAATGCTGCCAGCCAGAGGGGATGTGAGCTTTACATGTCATTATGGTCTGTACAGAAACCAGGACGTTTCCTCTCCAGTCTTTAGAGCTGTAACATCAGGCTCTGATGGCACAGCAGTACCAAGTAGAAATAGACAGAAATAGATTGAACAGAGTCTCTAAACCATCGTGGGTAAATGATAAACAGTTTCGGGTACATTCTGTCCCTGGAGCTAGAGTGGGTGAAAACCAAAGTGAGAACAGATTTGATGAAGGCACACCAGGAGAAACCTTTGAAGGCTTTAGAAAGCAAGTGCAGAGCATGACTAAGATATTCATGCTGCGATTCTGATTCATGTGGGCATTTGCTTCTCACTTTCACTGAGCTGTTATTTCTATGAATATTCATCAAAAAACTGAATGATAGAATGATAAATACTTTAGATCATCGAATCAATCATTTTGAATTCTGCAAGAGAAATGGTTTGCGAGTGTCTATATCAGCATCTTCAAATGTTCATGTAGAGAAAAGCTTTACAACCTAAGATAAATGTTGAAATTGAAATTATGCCATGAATTAAAAAAATACAAAAATCTTTTTTTAAATAAAATTTTACCAAGTAAAAACACACAAAACACAATACCCAAGATTTCTAAATGTAGAAAAATTAACAAAATCTTTCATAAGTTATTGGAACTATGTCCATTTCTTGTTGTTTGTATGTTTGTTTTGGTGTATGATCCATTTTATGAGCATGAGTGCAACAGCATTTTGATAGTTTCATCTGCAATAGAAATAATTCCCCAGTGCCTACATTAGTATTTTTTTTCTTATTGTGATGTTATTTTCTAAATAATTCAAACTGCTTCATATCCCTAAAATATGCACAATCTATGCACAAAACTAAAGACTCATTCCTAGTTTTCTCATCCTCTCTCTGACATGAAACATTGACCTGCCTCTCTGCTCCTAAGCTGGCGCCACTTCACAGTGCCACTTTGTCTTGTCACTATGTTTTGCGTCACAGGGACATACTGATGTCATCACGAGCGTACAATGTGATGAAGTGAAAGAAAGAGGCCTTTGCTTTCTGCTGTAAAAAGAATGACCGCCCTAACCATTATGCCTCTTTAAAAATAGATTTAATCAGGATCATGCAAAACAATGATCTCCTGCAGCCATCTGTGTGAATGTGTCCACACATACAGTTAACACCGTTTTGACTGAACAGAATACCATTAGTATTGTGGGTATAGTATAAACCGCAGTTAAATCATGAAAACCTCAAAACATGTGAGCCATGCTGAATTATTTCTGTATAGCAGTAGACAGACTTATGAGTTATTGTTTCAGTGCCAAGTAGAGAATGGATGGTTGTATACATGAGGGAGCATACATTATTGGACTCACCTACACTCCCAAGGGCAGCGTTCTGGAAAGATAAAACTGACCCCGGTTTGGGAGGCTGGTAGGTCTTGGCGATGGTGTAAGTTATCTGAGGAGGGAAACCACAGTGAGCCCATCAACATGACAAAGGTCATCAGCTTTCAACATCAATGCCCTGCAGAGTCAGATCATTGGTTGATGGTACAGATCAGCTTCTCTGCACAGAGAAGTCTTTAGCCTCTGAAATGACTGATGAACAGGATGACAGTAACCAGAGCCTTGAATCTAAGCCAATACACACACACAGGCGCACACAAATATGCAGTTGCATTCAAATATTTACCAACCCTAGCACACAAATCTCTAGATGAATTTGGCATAAAATAGGGCACACTGAAATACACACATTAGAAAGAGCAGGGAAAAAAAAGGATTTTAATGAAAAGAAGAGAAACAAAAACACTACATCACCAAATTCCTAAAAATCAGGAGACAGACACACACCTCTAATACTTGTGCGTCAGGTGTGAGGCGGTCAAACAGGAAGCAGATGACTCGCAGGTCCCTACAGTAAAGCACCAGCTCCTCTGGAGTGAACTTCAGTGAGGAGTTTGGGGTCACCAACTTGGTTCTGTTTGGGCCCACTGCAACAAAAGGGAAGGGGGAGGGAGCCTAATTAAACAGACAAATGGGTCAAAGCCAAAGATCCCTACAATATAGGTTATGTGCAGTATGTAGATTAGACCTATAGTACGTGGGCTCCACTGACATTAACCAAAACCCAAAACCTGCACTAGTGATGCGTGGACCAGTACCAGTACCTACCAGCACCTGTAGGCTATACTGCCTTTTAAACTATGTCAAGCAGCACAAACTTTCCAGGTGATTTCTTTATTGTGAGTTGTATAGATATTTTCTTTAACAATTTATTTTAATGATTAGAGAGGGTGCTTCTAGTAATATTAAACTGAAGCAACTATTGTAGGACATTTAAGCTAAAAACTGGAGTTATAAACATAAAAGGACAGAGGAAACAGAATTAAATATCAGTGAAGTCGTGCTGCTGTGCTTCATGTGTAAATGTGCGCACAGCGTCTCACTGCATAGGGAGACACACTCTATTTCCTCCTGGCAACCAATCCACTATTAATCAGAGTGTTAATTTTTATGACCCAGCTTGCCTGGTGTGCAGATTACTCACACTGCCTGTGGTTGGATCTGCAGTCTGCACAGCACTAAATAACCTGCAATTTCTAACATACAGTGTGTCCTATATAAACATTTTATTTTGCATAATTCCATTTTAGAAATATATCAAGGAAGTGCTTTTACTACTGGAATTACAACACCTTGTTTCAATAATTATTGTAATAGCTAAAATTTACATTCAGTAAACACCTTTCACAACTTTCCTTCGGGATTAATAAAGTTCAGTCTTATCTTATCTTATCTTAACTTGCAAAACACCAGGTGGTTTTTATGGTGAAGCATTAACTGGAAAGACAATATATTGGCCACTGTGATCAGGTTAAACACTGATTGTTCACCAAAAATTCTTCTACAAAACAAGATAACACTAATTTTCAACTTATACATCAGCAGACCATTTCTAATTTTTACAAGGGAGTAACAGAACAAGAAGCCACACTGAGCCACACCACACATACCTCCAACTTCTCACTAAGGTTATCAGTTTGACTGTGCGATGCTATGAAGCGGTAAACTACTTGCGCAATGCGCAGCATGAAATCAGATTGAGGTAGCAATTAATTTTGACTGACTTCTTCATTAAAGCAACGAGAGTGGTGCAACTGTAGCATTAACAGTATCACAACAAAAGGCATCATATGAATTATACTAGTCTGTAACTGCGCCCAACCAGGGAGTGTCACAGTAAAGTAATATTTGTCAATAAGTCTTGAGTTTGAACACTAATTAAAATTCTTTTTATTGGTCATGAGTAAAAATGTGAGTCTGTGGTTTTACTTACCGACCACAACCTTCTCTATGGATGCCAAAGCCACATCGTGGTCTCCTAAAAGCACTGGGTCAGCATTGTCCTGCATAATGAATTTTGTTTAAAGAAAATCATTTTAACAACAAAAAAACATTTTGGCTCCCGTCGTCGATTCTGAATTATATTTAATGTTATGCACGGCGGCTCAGTAGACTCACATCAGGTTTGGGACTGTCCTGGGGCACGAAGGCCACTCTGAAATGGGTACAGAAGAGGGTCCCAGATAGCCAACCTCTTCCTTCCCTGGCAGTCAACTTCTTTCTTACCATGACAGCTCTCTGAAGTACACACTCGCCTAGTAGGGACAAAAGGGAGATGAAGTAGAGGTTACAGAACAAAATTTACGTACATTAGACAATGGGTTTCATTAGTTTTGTACATGTCAGATAAAATTGCATAACTGAGTGTGTATAGATAGGATACATAACAGGAAGTGTACAGAGAGACAGCAGCAAGGAAGTTCACTGAGAGGTGGCTACTGGGAGTGGGTGTAACGAACACCTTAAAACAAAAAGAGCTGTCCTCAAGTTGTTGCTTATTGTTGCAAGTCCTCAGGCCACGATGGGTGGACAGGGAGGAGCAGGAAGAACAACAAAACAAAAACTCCATCATACAGACAGTACAGTTACTCTTTGTTCTGAATTACATTACATGAATTTGTTTTTTAGCACAAACCCTATTTACAGATGAATAAATTACCTAATTTAAAGTATATGAGTGAAAAGTGAAATGTAGACTGAATGACATGAGAAAAAAAATTCAGTAGATAATTCATGAGAAATGTAATAATGTTCAGTGATCACTAATAATTATCTGATAACTGGAGACCAATGAGAGCCCATCACATAGTGTGTTCATTAAGAAGGTGAGCTTTTACATGCACTGTACAGCTACTTGAAATGAAAGCTTAAAAAGGGAAAATTCTGCACTTTTCATGCGGATGTCCAGTCCGTGTAGATAATAAATGTGGTTAAATCCCTCAATGTGCGCTATTTTGACAGAGAAAGCTGAGTTCTCTTGTTGCAAAATCTGTTGTTCTTCCTGCATCCAGTGATGCCACAGTGATGTTGTTGGTATTAAGGAAGAACTACAGGCTGTTTCATCTTGGATTTCTAGTCTCCACCTCTGGGTAGCCAGGGGGCATGCTATATTAGTAGCAATAGTATTTTTGTCACTTAACACTTAACGGCAAAATGGGCATGAGCATCAGATGCTTGCACACAACGCATCCTGGTACATGTAGGAAATGGTGCACAGCTCGGCGAGCACGAGAACCAAATTTGACTTCAACAATGACTGGACATCCACATGAAAAGTGCAGAATTTGCCCTTAAAATCTCTATATCTAGAGTTTCAGAGACATCTGCTGAGAAAACATAACGCCTAGGGTTGGGCAGTGTGTACCTAATTGGCATATGACGATATCCACAGTGAAACATTGCCGGTGAACGATGACATTATTGTTTTTTGGAAGGGTTGGCTGTCCCTTAACAGAAAAGCCAACTCGCTCACCAGCTCACCACAGTAGCCCCCGCTGCTTCCCACTGTCGCTCTGACAGCAGCTTCCAGCTGTCTCACTCAGCTGAGAAAACTCTGTCAATGAAGGGAGCAGGCGGATCAACTCTTACATCCCTGCTAAGAGAGCGTACATCATATATCCCCGTGTTGGTTTTACAAGGGTCTTTGTCTCTGCACCACATGCCAGTAACGAGTTGTTTTAAGGTGGAAACAAAGTTAGCTGGTTGGCTATACTGAGCAAGCTAAGCTATTAAAAGAAATAGTGGTAAGATTAAAAGAAACACAGCACACTAACCGCAGCCTGCAGAAAAGAATCACCATTGCCATCAATGTAACTGAGTGTCTTGGGTTTGCCTAACAGGGCAGGTTTGATCAGAAAATAATACATAGGACACCAAGTTGTAACAGTAGTGCAATGACCAGCAACAACAGCTCCTTTTTATTTTCTCTCCCACGTCAAAAAAGAATTTTACCAACAACTTCTGCCTTATGGGAACTTTGAGGGGACACACTACCTCAAATACATAAAGCTTTTAAATCACGATGTTGCAATGGTAGAGGGCTCAGCGATTGAGGAGTGTCAGTTATCAGCGATGGACAGTGGCATCATCCATCGGCCCAACCCAAACTTCTTCCATGACAAAAATACTTTCTCAGTTCTAATAATAGCCCTTTTGATGTGTTGAAATATGTACTTTATGTGTGCAGGACTTAGTATTTAGTAATCTGAAGATCCTGTTGAGACTGAGTGATGAATCTTCCTCACTGGCTAAGTGGAGGAGGAGGTTGAAGGAGCATCTGAAATTCCAGGACAAAGCTTCCAAAAACAAACCTTTTCACCCAGAAAACTCTCTCACACACAAACACAGATGTGCATAAACACTCTCAAAGGGGAAAAATGGAAAACAGTTTCACCAAAACACACACACACAGTGGTGAGACAGCACATTTATAACAGTCTCCCGCAGGAATACAAAGCCTTTGCCAGCTAGACTGTGGGTTTCCATGGCAACAGAGTCCAGGGTAGACGTGGAGAAAATGGCCTTTTTCTCCATGACAAGAGGAGTACTGGGCCAGACACATGGCATGGCAAATGTTTTCATATTGACTCAAAGACCATGAAAAAGACGGGGAAAGACTGCTGGTTCCTCGAAACTAAAATAACATTCTGAGGAAACACGAAATTCCTTCACTGCACATGTGGAAGGAACCAGTACAGCCCTCAGTATGACAGCAGAGCTGTGGGCAGAGTCCAGTCTCTGCACAATGCTACTCCTTGCTCTTATCTTAATGAATGTTTTGGGGGATGCCAAAGCACAAACAGGAAACAGCCATTTTTACACATGAAACACTTGTTTATACTGCGAGAGAAAAAGGAAGAGGAGCCTTTGCTTCCAACACCATAATTTGCTGATTGCACAAGAGGAGTTTAAATCTTTGGGCGTGCTCTATGATTATGCTTATGGCCTTCAGCATCCAAAACCACGCATAAAAACTCTAGGCTGGACTTATCAATTAAACCCGACCACACGTGATCTAGCTACAGAGATTTCAGCACAGTGAACACAAGTGAACCCTTGTTGAGAGAGGACAATTGGTGGCTTTGCATGCCTCGTTTTAATGTCTCCCCAGGGTGCAACAGAGCCGAAAACATTCCTGTTACTGTAGCCTAAAGATTTGAGAGCTAAAAGGGAAAAGGAAGAGGTAGACAGAGAGGAAGAGGCTTCTGGGTCTATTTGTACTCTTTGGTGAGATTTATGAAGTTTGTGCTAAGAGGCGCTTCAGCCCAGCATGAGTCAGCTGGACAAGGGAAGGTGTTTACGAGACAGTTGTCCTTTAATCAAATCTTTTATGTTCTTCCAGAAGGGCTCCAGAGAAAGTGTAACACTGTCGCTGTGCTAACACAGTATTAGTGCACTTGTCGCTTCTTTCACATTGATTAAATACAGACTATCTATACTTTTACATTGAAATAATGAATTAGAGTATTATACTTTACAAGTCTCTTTTCTGTCTGTGACCCTGTGTGTATGATACTGATGTTTGGGACATATTTGTTTGGTCCACGCCTTTCGGTGTGGGTGTGGTCCATAGTTAGCTGCATCACAGCTATTAAGCAATTAAACAATAGCAGCAACAATAAGACAAAGAAGAACAGTTGAAAAGGTCATACAGCAGAAAAACTCATGGAGGACAATGACTGTTTGATTTCAGAATCACTGTTTGCTGCAAATTCTGTAACGCGGTGGCAGCTTCACAGATGCCAGTTACATCAACCTCTGATACCATCATAGGGTGGACAGATGACTAAAATAAAATGTTGGGTTGGACCTTTGACCAACTGAAGAGCAGAAGGGCTAAACTAACAGGAGACATTGTGCCTCAAGGCAAAACACAGCACTATATTGTTTTATTACAAAGAAACCCAGCGGTTCCTGGCTTTCATTATCTGTATTTGAATAGTAGTAAAGTCTAACATGGAACCACAATATGGGATCTGGCTGTCCAAAAATACCTGAATCAGTTCAATTCAAATACCGAGAGAGTGTTTGCTTTTAGGTTTTTCAGGAATTTGTTTAAGAATGTGTGCTCCCATAAAGACCAAGTCTAGTTGCAAGCGTTGGTAAAGGCTTTGTGTGGGTATAAACATTAGATTTTTTTCCCCCTCCAAATTAAGTTTAAATTTGAGTTTCCCCTTTAACATTTCAGCTGCTTCTGTTGATGTTGTGGTCACTGACTTGGATATGAGGAGAGAGCGACCTAAAGGATCAGCCTGAGAAAATACAGCTGAGAGAGATCTGAACCACATGCTCTCAGACTTATTTGTTTTTGTCCACATTTGTTCCTCATTTACAGCTAGGATGCATGCAGTGCAAAAGGTTTCTGCCCTCATCAACTCGCTGGGAGGACGAGTAAAGACAAGGAACAGATTATGCTGCAATAAAGCTAGGTATACATTTGTATAGACAAACTGATAAGGACAGTTTCAAAATGAATATAAAAGAGAAGTCCTTGAGGCCTGTAGTCTTCCCCACAACTTGACACAGCACAAAATGTCCAGAAGACTGCTTTGAAGACGGCCGTAACACTGACAAACTACAGAGAACCTAAAACCACAAATCATCATGTGATGCAACATCCACAAATGGAGTCAGCAATTTTAAAATGACACATTCCCAGAAAATTACTGGCATGACCTTTCAGGTGGAAGCACCACTAGTGATTTTACAGTACTGACACATGCAGCTACATTCAGGAACATTTCCATTTTGCACCTTTCAACACATGTCATTACACCATCGGAATAGATGGGGCAAGGGAGGGACAGTCCAGCAGATGATGGTAAAATGTTGATACGCTTGAGTATTGCGATGTTTTGGGGCACTATATCGATTCTCAAAGACACTATATTGTGATATTTTAATACATGAAAAGATTCGTGGCAGTGGTTCATTCTGTGTTGTATTTAAACCCATGACTCCTAGATAGCAGCGCTGTTATCCGTCTTCACTGTTCTGATGGCATAAACCATTTTCCTTTTTCCAGATTCTTGGCAATACACAGCCCTAGTTGCTAACATTGTTTTCAGGAACATGGCAGGCAAGAAGCTGTTTTTGTCCGGTCTCTCTTATTGTATTTATATTCAACAAGTTTGCAAGACAAGTAATGTTTTTCTGTGATCTACTTGAATGAGAAACACTCATTCAATATATTAAAAGCATGGGTCTTCAACAGGGGGTTCTCAGAGCTACTGCAGGGGGTCCCCCCAAAATAAATAAATACACAAAAAACAAAAGCCAAACCAACCAAAAGCATTTCATTTACACAACCTTGACAAAAGCTTACCAGTGAATTCTGATGCAATCATGATCCAGCTCACCTACTAAATCACTGTACAGCATCTATTTATAAACAGCAAACTAGGTAGCTACATTTCACTGAAACATATTGGCCAATTAGCTGTGTTATTATCCCAGGTGTCCTACTCTGCTGCTGACTGAGCAGCCATAGGTAAGCACAAACAAGAGAAGACTCAAAAAGATTCAATGCAGTATGTAATAGGGGGTCTTTGCTCCATTTCTCAATCAGCTAAGGGGTCCCTGGCCTGAATAATCTCTGAGGACCCCTGAGAAAATAGAATATTAAAGGAGCATTGAATGGAAGTCTGGAGAAAATGCTCCAGAGCAGTCTTACAGAGATAGGCTGCATGTGTGAAAGGGGCTTTAAATAGCTTCTCATGTTATACAACAAAAGCAAAACATGTCTAACTTTTCCTTTCACTGAGCAAGTCTCTGTAAAATTACTGTGAATGAAAATCATAAAAACAATATGATAGACAATATTTCCAGACACGTTGATCATTAGCAGTACAAATTGCCAAAAAATATTGCTTGATGTCTCTTTTCATGGACAAGTAACTGCAACACATCCATTCAAAGTCAAGAGAATTTAATACCTTTTCACTATCAAGATCGAAACCCAAGTACACAAATATTGATGCTCTGGTCTCTTGTCCATCAATCAACGAAGTATAAAGCTGATTGACGGCCTTTTAATCCCACAGTAACATAAGACTGTGGAGAAAAGGGATTGTGAAGTTGCTCTGGAGGGGGTCCCGGCCTCTTGGCATTGTGTGTGAATGGACAGTATACCCCCTCCCCCACTCGCAGCATTGAAAAAGGTACATGATCTACCTATGGCTGTCGGAGCTGTCCTGACCTGTTTGCCCTCCCGCAGGCCGGCTCGGTTTCTGCGGTCCTGTGTCCCGGTGTCACATGAGAACGCCATGGACACTGGGCACTGCCCGTTAACTAATGGGAGAACGGGACAACTTCTGCAAACACATTTCTGATTTTGTGATTCATATGGTTGGTTTCAATTTGTGGGTGGATCTAGTTTGAGACAGCACATAACTTAAGTTAGCCTACAGCTTCTCTGTGTTGATATTGATACGACAGTTAACAATACTGTTTTTACAAAATGTTGACAAATGATCCATGCTTTTGCACAGAGTACGTGCATGTGTGTTTGAGAGAGAGAGAAAGGGAGAAAGAGAGAAGCCACAGGTGCAACGTGAGCCCTTTCACACTGACTCGCGACTCCTTTGTGTCTGAAAGTGAACTTGTTCTCACAAATTGTCTCAACACTTACTCTGCAGAGCGTGCACAGAGCCAAAGGATATATTTCCCTGCCGGAAATCTAAATTTGTTTAAAAATGCCCAAAAAAAATTAAATGCAACATTTATAGCACACTAATAAGTAATTTTAGCTCACAGAGGAGCTAAAAAGGGTCTCAATGGAAAAAAAAAAAAAGAGGACGATGATTTTGAAAATGTAACAGTGCTGCCAATACATATCTTTCTTCTTCTCTCTCTTAATATAAGACAGGTTGTCATGGACAGCTGTGTTTCTAATCTGCCTGGAATGGAGGAGGAGGAGAAAGAGAAGAAAGAGAGAAGTAAGGGAAGCGCAAGATGGTTTTGGAGAAGGGGGTGAATTCGAAAGCCAGCAGGGGAAAAAATTTGAAGAGTAAAGACAGTCGACATTTCACAGCAAAATGTTAACAGCTAAGAATAGGATCTCTGTGCGTGTTGTCAAGGCCCAGCAGAGTCTGGAAAGTATTTGATGAAAACACACTGCTGGAAAACAAATTAGGCTGACTAACTGAATGAAAATAAGGAAGGAAGTGTGTGTGTTTCTAAAGCGTATGTGTGCTAGCATGAATATGTGTATGCACTGCATGTCTGTGATTGTGTAAGCCCACGAGATCCTATGTCAAAACAAAAACAACTGAGGCTTGTTACAAAAAAGTAAAATGACTGAGACTGGAATGGGCCAATGAAGCATCTCCCTGCCTAATAAACATCCATCTAACACACACACGCACTCATTTACACTTAATCTGCTCTGGTGAGCAGTGCTGTGAGTAATTACTGATGTGCAGCGTTAAAGATTAGCCCGTCTCAGATCTTGTGTCATTCTTGTGAAAAGCTTCTGCAAGGTGTTGCTGACACAAGAATAAGAGCTGCAGGGCTGGGCTAGGGAAATAACTCTGACTGCAGCAGTAGAGATTTTCTGTGGCCCTGCACCATCAAGCAGATTATCACTTAGATCAAGAGGGTTGACCTCTGATAAAGCTAGCTGGCTAAGCTCTCTCTACAGCAGAGGTTTTTAACAGTTGGGAGAAACGCAAAATGATTTCAGGGTGACCAGGATCGGGGGACCATATCTTATCAAGACAGCTGAATCTCTAAACAAGGAGGAATCTAGTGACAGTTGGTGGGGCACCACAATTAAATGTCCAGTGTGTAAGATTTAGGGGGATCTTTTGGCAGAATACAGCAGAAATGGAATATTACATGCATAGTGCATGCATAAGTATGTTTTTATTAGTCTATAATTACCTGTAAATAAGAATTGTTGTGTTTTTGTTACCTTAGAATGAGCCGTTTATTTACAGAGGGCACAGGTCCTTCCATGGAGGCTGCGATGTTGAACTGCCATCTTTTTACAAACCAAACTACAGCTGCAACGATTACTCAATTACTCAATTTCTAATCGACTACTAAATTAATCTGCAACTATTTTGATAATTGATAAATAGCTAAGTCTTTTTTTTTATGTCCAAATTCTATGATTTCAGCTTCTTAAATGTGAATATTTTCTGGTTTCTTTACTCTTCTCTTTGAGTTATGGCTAATACATTCAATTTGAGGACATCACTTTGGGCCACAATGGGAAACAATAAACATTTTTCACCATTTTCTGACATTTTATGGACCAAATAGGCCAGGACGATATAGCGGAGAAACCTATCACGATAGTGAAGTTTCATATCATTCAATATTGATAATAATTGATCATGTAAGTTGTGACTGAGTAAATGTTGTATACTATAATCACAATATTTTTGACCAAATACCTTGATATTGAGACAATACTATAGGGATGACTACTGGCGCTTTCACAAAATATTAACCCAAATGAGAATTTTTGATAATTATTGGCTATTATGACTAATTGGGTAACAACAAATAATAAAAACAGGAAAGGACAACACTTGAGCCATATCACAATATAACTACATCCAAAATCTATTACAATATCTAGTCTCATATCACGATACAATATAATATTGATATACTGCCCTGCCCTGGGACAAGATTACAAATCGATTAATAGAGAAAATAATCTACAGATTGACCGATGAATGAAATAAATGTTAGTTGCAGCCCTAAACCAAACACTGGCTCTAAATAGGGCCTTTTGCATTTTTCAGTTTCGTGCCCACTCTATAGTTTCTCTTACATGCTTTGAAGGCGAGCAGTATTCAGTTGGTTGCAATCTCCAACCTCACCAGCTACATGCCACTAAATCCTACACACCAGTCCTTTAATAGTATATAGCTCGCCCTGCAGGTGCAGGATGGTGTACAAGAACAGAGGCCAACCAGTAATTGATCACTACTGTCACAATAGAAAGTGAATAAAATAAAGAAGGTACAACTACTTCAGGTGTGAGGTAAATACACATCGCTGCCTGAAAATGCACATCATGCACATTTGTGTAGTTTGGTGATGCTGCTCCTACAAGCAAATGGTTCAATTCTGTAGCAACAATAAATCAGTCCACAGGCGTCTACTATAGTAAGCTCTACAACCCTGCATCTTTAATCACATGCTATACAACAAAAGACATCTGCTGCCGATTTCAGTTTCGTTTTGTTAACATCTGAGCACATTTGATTACCCGATAAAGCTCCAAAATCTTATCTACACAATTGTTCATCTTTCGTGTGCTCAGATTAGCTTTTCAACAGCAGATGTTTTCCCATCTCAAAGGCAAAACACCTGCTGTGACATTCCTGGTCCAGGTGTGGCTGTAAGTGCAATATGGAAATTTCAAACCACAGAGAACAACGAATGCAGCAGCGATTTTCCGCCTCAACCTTTTTGAGTGTAGATATTTCATCTTTATTCTGGAGCAGCATGGCTGTTGTCAACTGAAGGTCATGCTGTGAGGTCTTATATTATTTAGTGCCTTTACAAATTCCTTTTGTCTGACTGGCTGCAATGTTCAGCTGCAACCTATTTATTCTTGCAATAGCTTGAAACATTATATATTTAGTCAATGCAGCACTTAAGTATTTCATAATAATGCTGTTTTTCACACATTTTACCTTTATCGTGAAAAAAGTAGCTCATAAAAGCACAATCTTACCTGGTAGGCAGCGTAGCCCGAACACATCTCGACTCCTTGCGTTCACCCCACTCTGACTCAGCATCCTCTCCTGTAAGAGAAATAGACAGATGTTCTGTGCTTAGAGGAATAGTTTGACATTTTGGGAAGTCTGTTTTGCACTGGAGGTGGCTTTGAATTTGTTATGAATACCTCTGTGAAAACAACTGTCTAGTGCATTGACACTCAACTTAGGGGGCCCGGGGGCCAAATCTGGCCTGCAATAGGGTGTTTTTAATTCACAATAGAAATAAGTTGATTCACACTAGGATTTTTTTGTTTGATAGTTTATACTAAAAGGCATTAAATATGCTCTGAATTCTGGCAGGAGCAGTTTATATGTATGGATGATGTTTAGGAATCACTCCAACATTTGAGGGATTGCATGACAGAACAGGTTCCAGATAAAATTACTTTTGTAAATGTTTTTTTTTTTAATGTAACCAGATAATTTACAACTAAAATGCAACTGCAGCTGTTACAGTAAATGTAGTAAAATACCTGACTTGTCTATGGAGCTAGGTATCGGTACTCAACACCTTTAAGGTATCAACTGAAATAACCCAGTACCAAGTAGTATCAGAACTTCTCCAGTCAAATGATACAAATGATAGAATGATTCAATCTTTTGGGTACCCAGATCTGCAGTAAAATGACAATACATATGCTTTTACTCTCAGCCAATCACTGCAAACGTTCTTCATGAAGTACTTAATTGGTATTTGTAATGTTTTAAATGATACCAAGTCCTATTTATTGGTCATATAGGCCAAGTGTCAATCCTTGTACTAACTTAATTCAGTAGTTCAATAGTCAAGTTTACTCAGACATTTTAGGGGGCATAAACATAAAGAAAAATATATTTTTGAGTGGAAGGGCTCTTTAAATATAAAGGACAGACATAAGAGTTGTATCAATCTTCTCATTTAACTGATATACAGTACAACTGAGTCATTTTATACTAACAGAAAGCTAAATTTAGTTCACTACACAGCCCTGAATGATTATGAAAGCAGTACTCAGTTCAAAGGAATAATGTTCTATTTTTACTTATGCCCACAGACTTCAAATTGTTTAGTCAAGAAATAGACTAAACAGGACACACTAAACACATGAACGGACCCTCATGTCACCTTTCTTCTTGTTGATTATATTTAAATTATGGCTCTGCCTGCTTCTCTCATCTGGCTCGTCTCAACGGACTCATTTTCATACACAAAGAAACAAAGCCAAACCACACAATGCTCCATGATTCTTAGTTTCCATGTTGCTGTTTGTTCCTGCGTCCTCTATAGTAGTAATGAAGTCTCAAGTGCTTGAGTTGGTTCTATGAGCAGAATCCAACCCTGCAGAGCCACAGAGGTTTCTATAATCAGACTGCAAGCTCACTGGCACATATGCTTCCACTTAACTTTGCTACTAACCCCCCTTTGTGAAGGCCATTTACGTTTATCGGCTCAAAATCCCATAATATGCCGAGGGCCTGCAATGTGAGAGGACTATATGATTATACAGGTGGCGAACAAGCTTTATAGTAGTACAGAAATAGAGTTAAAGAGCTGAGTGGACATCCAAGAAAACTGTACATTGCAAAGCCTCAAATGTCTCTCTCAGCAATTCTGCTTGAGTTCGGCCTGCAATGAAAACTATTAAATCACTGTTTCATTCAAGGCAGCGGCTCTATCACTAAACAGCGGTATTTCTTCGAGTCAGCAAGGATGTGTGAACAATAACAATGAATCTACTCAGTCGACAGTGTTATGCTAACAATTTTGCAATGTGGTAAATCCTGTGTTAGCAGCCTGCTCATGAAAACCTGACACTCTAGGCTTGTGGCCCTCCATAAAAAACCCAGGGAACTTTTAACAAAGAGGACCTTTGCTCCTGGAAAAGGTAGTAAAATCACACTTATTCATAGCTGGTTGTTTTCTTTGCATGTGAGAGTGTCTGGCTGTTTCTTTAAACAAGACCCCATAGACTCTACTGTTTGCTACTGATGTTATCTTGATGGCGCATTGACATGAGATCAGTTTTTAGTTCATGGTTTTTGATATAAAGGCATACTGTGGGATCCAAAGGCCTGAGCCCACACAGAAAAATCTCTAACATTTTTATGTAAACCTAGAAATAATCATAAAAGTTTCAGGATTCAGAAACATTTAAAAATGCAAGAAGTTTTGACATGTTAAATCAAATAGACATATCTAATATTCTGCACCATTTCTAGGTCAGCAATCAAATTTAAACAAATTTGTGGCATTGACCAACTTAACCTGACTGTGCAAAAGGTCGGATTTCTTTGTGTTGTATCCCTTCCATTGAAGTCCAATTGTTATCCTAAGCAAAGAGGGGCTTTCACAGCATCAAATGATGGCTAGACTCAGGGTTTCTCAAGGGGGGGGTGATCAGTAATATCGAAGCATCAACATAAAGCTTAATTGTCAGAAAGATAGTAAAGCAACTTCATCACAGATAAAGAATTTGCTAAATGAAGAACACAAGATTCCAATCAGCACAAGCACTGTTGAAAGAGGGCTGTTTTGCAGTGGTCTGAGAGGACGAGTAGCCATTTCTAAACCACTTCTCAGAAGGGAAAACAAGGCCAAACACTTGTGGTGGGCTAATAAATACCAGCATTTCACAGTGGATGACTGGGAAAAAGTCCTGTTTACTAATGAATCCAAGCTTGAGATTTATGGCAGTAAGAGAAGAGTGTATGTCAGAAGATGAAACAGGAGAGAGACTGGCACTGCAGTGTATCAAAGTGATGGTGAAACCTGTCTGGGAGTGTTTTGTCTACTCTGGAGTTGGACACCTGCACTAAATTGAATACACCCTGACCAGGGACAAGTACCATTCCACTCTTCAGAGACATACGATACCCTCTGGACTACATCTGGATTCATACAACAGCAGGATAATGACCTCAAACACAACTCAAAGCTTTGAAAGACCCAAAGAACTTGAGGACCAAGGAAGACCAAGGAGTGCTGACTGTGATGGACTTTCCTCCACAGTCACCTGACATCAACCCCAGTGAACATTTATGAGACACTTCATGGCTGAGAAAGTCAAGCATTCTGTGACATCACAAGAGGGTCTTAGGAAGATTGTCAAAACACGCTAGGATAACATGGGTCATTGGGTTTTGCACAAACTTGTTGAGTCCATGCCAGCTCAAGTGCATGCTGTCATTGAAGCAAAAGACGGATATAATAAATGCTACAGTATTCTGAAGAGGGCTGGGCATTGCCAATGATAAGAGATTGTCAGAGAACTGATGCTGTAAATTGAACAAGAACCCCTCTAACCTGGTACAATGTTAAAAATATCTACATTAGGAATTGACCCCGCAGCATTTACTAGCAACAGTCACAGATCAGATGATTAAATAATAAACAGACAGCAAAAAGGAAAAAAGAAAGATTGTTTGACATATTAGACAGATTGTTTGTACATGACTGCTCGCTCAGTGGTCAGTCAGATGAGCCGGTGAACCTAAATATAATATCTTTAATGCAGTAATTCATGTTAATACTGTAGATACAACTCACTTAACCTAGCCATCTAAAAACATCGTGCTCAAACTGTAAAACAAATACTTCTTCTAAAGTAAGAAATACAGAGCCCACAACATCACTCAGTTATACTGCTGCGTTATTTCATTCAAATATTTTCCATACAGAGAACATTTGATTAGCACCATTCAAACATTTAAAATTCAAATAATTTTCATCGGCTTTACTTGTGACACTCTCTTGATACCGAACGGCTCATCCCTCAAATGTTGTAGAATTTCAGTGTCATTCATACTTTAATACTGCATAGTTATGTACATTTATACACAGTTTGTGAATTTTCTTTGTCTTCTCTTCAGTGCATGTGCTGTTTTTAGCCTATAGAAAGAGTTCAGCAAGCTAGCACGTGCAGCATTATTTTCTCACTTCATCCACAAGCTGCCAGAGAAAAAAAAAACTCTGTGACCACCACCACACTGTGACCTAGCAGGATTAAAATATCATATTCAAAATAATTGCAAAATATAAGTATCTTGACAAATGTTCTCAGACTTCTGGACCGCATATATTGTAAACTGTTAACTAACCATGTCCTATAATAAAAAAAAGTGAACAGTAGAAGTTGTGAACTATTTAAAAAGAAAGACAAGAATACCTTACTAATTTGCTAATTAATTAATCTTGGG
>JAJHUR010079552.1:6782-16974 GCA_027495735.1 Lutjanus campechanus | reverse complement strand
TTTTTTTTCAAAATCATTCGGCCCTAATTATTTGGGATGATGATGAAGAAATTAGTTTGAAAAGAAGACAAAATGATTTCTGTCTGATTTATTGATCAGATATGATCAAACACATGAAAACAACAGTAGAAGTTATAACTTTATCTTTATGTTTGTGTTTGATTTGAGCTGAATATGAAACAGAACTTCATTCAGAAAGTGTCTGTTTTTTCCTCTGCTGCCGTCCCACACCTCCCCAAACACCAAACACACCCTTTCCTCTTCTCATCCACCCATCCCTCTGTCTGTCCTTCCTCTCAACACTCCCTCATCATCATCATCATCATCATCTATAATTCTTTCCATCCTCTCAGCTCTCCCTCTTCTGTCTCTTCTTCTATTGTCTTTAAATCTCAGCAGCTGATGAACTGATTCATGTCCAACCTGATTATTTCATCGTTTCTGTGAGTTTTAATCACTCGAGGCCTCAGCAGGGTTGGTGCTTCGCTCCGAATCAAACCTGAGAATCTCTGAACCTCTGCTGTCTGTCACACAAACGTCAGCGATGACATCAGACCTTCACATCATTTTCAGCCTGGTCACCATCAGACTGATCTGTCTGTTCACAGGAAACTCACAGTGTTTCCCACTATAGACTGCTCTCAGGGGACTGATGGCTAGCATGCTAACTGCTAACATCACAACACTGATGCAACAGGCAAGACACACGTCTTTGGGAGCTAGCTGGTTAGCTTTGGCTCCACTGGTTTGTTGTCAACGTACGCAGAGTTCGGAGGGTTACTTTAAAAATGTATTCCACTGTCTCATGGTGTCCCGCAGGGCTCCGTCCTGGGGCCCCTGCTTTTCTCTTCATATTTCATAAACAGATTTGATGTCACATGTAATTTCTTTGCAGATGACATTCAGTTCTGCTTTTCATTTAAACACATAATATGAAAAATTTCACATCATTTTCAGTCTGGTTACCATCAGACTGTAGGAACGGCGTCGCCATGACAATCAGCTCCGCCTTTGTTAAAGGAGTGATACAGCACAGTGGAGTGGAGCCGTTTTTGTTATTTTATTTATTTATTTAATTCTCAGGGACAGTGCATATTAATAAACATGACTGTAAATATGCCAGAATTAGCCAAAAGGCTAGTTTTCATCCAACCTAAAATCAATAAAAAGATTGATAATTAAGAAAACAAGTTTTACACAAATACCACCATAATACCATATATCCTGGTAAAACTACATCATTTTACTGTCCTGCACGAGGCCTGGGTGAAAACCTATCCTGATAGTGAAGTTTCATATCGGTCGATATCAATAATTATTGATCGTGTAGGTTGTGACTAACAACATGTTTTGTACTCCGAGGGATGGAAGCAGCTGAGGTGATAAAATGAACAAATATCACAATATTTCTGACCAAATACCTCGATACTGCAACAATATTGTAGGGCTGACTATCGGTACTTTCACAAAATATTAACCTAGTGTGATTTTTTTTAAGTTATTTTTTTGGCCATTTGTGCCTTTATTTATAGTGACAGCTGAAGAGGAGACAGGAAAGAGGGCAGAGAGAGAGGGGATGACACGCAGCAAAGGGCCGAAGGCGTAACCCAGTGTGATTTTTTGATAAATAATCATCAATAATGTGGATATAATGACTAAGTGGATAAAGATAAATGGGCGAAGTTCAGAAAAATTACATCACATAACTGTCCTGCAGCCTTAAAACCAGGACAAAGACTCACAACATATCACGATATAACGATATGCAGAATCTATCACAATATCTCATCTCATATCACGATATTGATTTAATATCGATATATTACGCAGCCCTATTCTCATCACACATCAGACACCAGTAACAGAACAACTCATCTTCATCTCCACCTACAGCCTCCTCCTCATCCTCATCCGTCGCTGCGCAGACAGGAAGTTAAAGAAAGTGACAGTAAGGAGGAACGTGATTGGATGACAGAGCTGCCAATCAAAGCAAACAAAGCTCCCTGTGAGGGAACGAGCAGAGAGAGGAAGAGTGGGAGGAGGGAGGAAGAAGAGAGTGACCTTCATTCTTCACCTCCACCACCGAAGAGAGAGAGAGAGAGGGTGGGCGAGCCAGCAGTACAATAACAGTGAGTGTGTATTGTGATGAACAGAGGCTCGATTGTTCCAGAGCTGTGACTGGAACCACACACTGACACACACTGGGAACACTGGGAACTCTGGGTAACACTGACAGCACACTGGGAAACTGTGGAGTACAGTCACGTCTGTCCAGATACCGAGGACACGCGGACACACGGACAGGACAGGAGGGACGTGTGTCTCTGTGGTGCGTTCATGACCTGTAGGATCTTCAGAAGCTCTCAGAGTCACATGATGTCTCTGATTGGTTCTTCTGACAATAACCAGGGTGTTTGGAATGTCCAGAGCTTTACATCAGCACTTGAACACACCACACACACGTTCATGGAGTGAGAAAGTAAACACACGAAGAACATGAAGTTCATTATGTGAGTGACAGAACAAACATCATCACTGATGCTCACATCTAGAGCTGCAACGATTAATCAATTATTAAATTAACAACTATTAATCGATTAATGGAGAAAATAATCAACAGATTCATCAACTATTAAAATAACTGAGCTGCAGCTCTGCTCACATCACAACAACATAAACTTTTAGTTATCTGAAATATGTAAATAATGACTAGTTACTCATCAGTAAAAAGCAGCCAAGTTGAATGTTCCAGTTCTGAGAGATTTACTGAGCATCTGAAGTTAGCTTAGCATTAGCCTCTGTGATTGCACACAGCTCCTGAACGCACCTCCTGCAGATTACTGACTGTTCATCACCAGAAGCTGATCAGCTGCTCTCTCCCTGTTTCCTTCCAGGATCATGATTGTCCTGTATTTCTCCTGATTTATGACCAAATTTCACACTTTTCATTATCACAACCTGTTTGTGGCAAAAGTCTCCACCCAACAGTACAGCTCCACCAAACCAGACTTCCTGGAAAGAATAATTCCTGTTTCTTATTAGTTTGTTATTTTCATTCTGTCACCAAAATGCAGCGAACAAACTCTCTTAAACTCACTTTTGGTTTTATAATTCTCCCTATTTTTGTGGTTTCAAGGTCGGCAAGTCTGCTTCAGAGTCACCAAACATACCGACTGTGTCTGAAACTCCACACCAACAAAAAACAGTCAGTCAGATCAAACCAACAGTTCATGAAGTGCACGACAGGGAAATATTACAGTGTGACGCACCGAACACTTCACCAGCACAAATATCCCACAATGCAATGCAGTAGTGACAACATTAACAAGGACATATCAGACAAAGGCAGACAGTGACCGAGGCAGCTCTGCTGTAACCTCAATAATGTTTCAGTTTAAATATAAGTCAGGTTTCACTTTGATGGATGTGACACACTATTTTCTGACATTTTATAGACAAAATGATGGATCGATTAATCAAGAATTGATGATGAAACTGATCATTAGCTGCAGGCCTGCAGGTGGGAATCTTTAAAAATCTCACAGTTCAGTTTCCTTTCTGTGTGTCACCATGAGTTCGAGAGTTGATTCTGATTTTGATTGACTGATTGATTGACTGATTGATTCTGAGTCAGTGAGGTGTAGGGCTGCAGCTGATCATTAATTTCATGGTCGATTAATCGGTCGATTATTTTCTCAATTAATCAATTAACGGTTGTTTGTTTGTCAGAAATAATTTACATTGAACCAACCAGAATCAGAGAAGTTTGACATTAAAAAAATACTCAAATCGATTAATCAACTATCAAAATAGTTGGTGATTAATTTAATAATCAATGAATAATCGATTGATGGACTGAGGTGTTTTGGGTGTTGCTGAGCTGCAGACTGTATCAGTGTATCAGGCTTAGAAGTTCTGAGGATCATTTTTGGGTGGCGTGTCCCTTTAAAGCCCTCTCAGTCATGTGATCAGCTGTAGACAGAACCTGACGGAGAACAGGTTCCACGGGGTGTAAAATGTGCGGAATGCTCCTTTAAGTCTGAATCTGAATGTCCAGAGTCGGGGCTGATGATGTCAGAGCGGACGTGATGACATCACATCGGTTTGTTTTCGGGAGTTTCTGAGGAGGAACTTCCTGTTTCTGTTCTTACACACACACACACATTCTCCATCGTGTGTGTGTGTGTGTGTGTGTGTGTGTGTGATGTAACATGTGTTGTAATCAGCTGATGTTGTTAAACTGTAAATGCAGTCTTGTGTTATTTCACATCATTTCGTCTGAACTGAAGCTGCACTGAAACAATCAAATCACATTTTTTTGAAAAAGGAAAAACAGTATTTCAGTATTTTAATGAGGAGCTGCAGAGACGTCCTGGCCTAAAAAACTTGTTCTTCAGATGAAAGAAACATTATTACAATTTTGATTTTTTTTTTCTCATTAAAATAAAGATTTTAAGGTAAAAATGATCATTCCCACTAAACGTTTCACATTGAAATTGCAGTTTGAGCCAAAATAATCACAATCTAACTTTTCTACCACATCATGCAGCTCCGGTCTGTATCCAGTCTGACTCAGCAGAGATTTTACACACTAATGTCACAGAGAAAAAACTGTCAGGTGACACTGACAGTGTGGTGGATGATTGACAGCTCAGACAAACACATGTTCACTCAGGAGACGGGACTTCATGTCCCGAGTGAAACCAAAACTCAGCAGTGACTTTTTCCAACTTTAGGTCAAAGCTGACTGACATCAAAGATGAAATAGTTTGAGCTCGCGGCTCGGCAGTGATGCAAATTTCATTTATGATTTTGGCTTCCCACGATCATTACAACAAGAGAGCTGAGGGGAACAAAACAGCAGAACAGGACGCTGTTGAGTTACATGTTCGCTGCTGTTTGTGTTAAATAACAAACTTATTCCACATATTAGTCAGCTGTTTTAAGCAGAGAGGGACGGAGACGAGCGGACACTTCCTGCAGCGCTGACACAGAGCTGCATGCACTTTACTTTCATTTATTTCTTTCAGTTAAATTATATTGAAAATTCAAAGTCATCGTGTTTTAAAAAGTTCAATAAATGATGTTCTCAAGAGCAGGAACTCTCTCCAACAATGGTACAGTCAGTGCAGAGCGATGTTACTGCTGATCATGTGTGGACATACTGATGAATATTATATTTAATTTCTGACAATAAAACCCCCTAAATCTGACACACTGGACCTTTAATGTATCAGAAGTAAAAGTACTCATCATGCAGAACGGCCCGTCAGACGGGTCGGCCCACCCAGAGGGTCACGAGGCCGCCACCAGCAATGTGAAAAAATAAATTTGATCTGCCGGCCACTTGATGTTGGAACAGCCCATCTGACCGGACGGTAACCTCCCCCCGCCCCTTCAAGTGGATCAGTCCAAACATGTGATGTCAGAGGTCAGGCAGGAAATAATGAAATGAAATCAAAGCAGACAAAAAAAAGTCTGAATCCTAAACTTAAATGACATCAACAAAGGACAGAAAAAGAAAAAAGGAGGAGCAGAAAAGATCAGAGAGAAAAAGAAGAAAGATCTGGATGCTGGAGAAGAGACGAACCAAAGCTTCAAAACATCAGCAACGATATATAATCAATAATCCATAATCCATACGTCACGTCTGCTCTGAATGATTCTGTTACAAGAAGAAGAGAAGAAGAATTCTTCTCCTGTGATGACGTTTTATTCTGAAACAGGAAGCTGAGCTTCCTCTTTACAGGATGTTTGTGTTGCATGTGAACGCCCTCCTGAACGCTGAGGACTGTAACTCTTCATCATCATCATCATCATCATCATCATCATCATCATCATCAGAGAGTCTCAGCATCATGTTCATGTCTCTGCTCTTATCAGATTATCAATCAACACATGAATGCATCAATAATTGTAATCTAATAATATCAATTATTCTGAAATGTGCTGCTCTGCATAACAACCACTTTTACTTTTGGTAACTGAAGGTTTGGTTTCACCAACAAGGATTAATTTTAAACTTGACTAAATCATGGCTTAACTTTAAATTATGTTCCATCAAACTATCTTAAAAATTAAGAAAGATTCAATTTTTAGTTGTTACTCGAAACAGAAATTAATTTTTTCCCCCAAAACTTTAAACTAACAATTTATATAAAACTTGAGCAAAATAATTAAGTTCCTTGAATAAAGTTAGATGAGAGTTTCTCTGCTGAGTCATCATGTTTCTGAGGTTAATCAGGTTAATTAACTTTGTTTAACTCGCCAACAAACGATGGAACATTTGAACTTTTCAGACTTTGTTAAGAAACAAATAACCCGAATGGTTTTCCTCCATGTTTTATACTTACAAGGTCCCAACAGCACTCAGATTTAATTTTTATTTATTCTTTAACTTGGTTAAACAAGCGTCTCCATAGTGATTCAAATCTATTACATTTCAGTTTACATCAATAATCTTAGATTTACTAAACTGAGATTAGTTTTTAGTTTCAAACCTGAGTTTACTCATTTTAAACCTAGTTTTGTTAAACTCTGATTAGAACTAATCTTAGACTGAGGCTTAACTTTAATGGAGGAACAACGTCTACTTCTGTAGTTTTACTTGTAACAGAGTATTTTTACTCTGTAGTATTGATGCTCTTAGTTCAGTGGTTCCTTCCTCCAACACGCACTGCTTCATGATGCACGACATCATCATCATATCATTTAAAATTAGGGCTGCATGATATGGTAAAAATAAATAAATAAATAAAAAATCATATTACGATTATGTTGACATGATGATTGATAATTCGTGTGAATAATCATTTCTGCATTTCAAAAAACAAAAGATTAAAATAATGATGGTGTGACATTTGGAGGATTACAGAACTTCATTATGATTCTGTTTGTCACATATTTTTACTTTATCAAACAAACTGCAGCTTCTACAGTTTGAAAGTTGCTCTCAGTCATGTTTTTAATAATAATAATAATTAATTATACTTTGATTAAATCGAAAAATGGAATCGAATTGACCTTAAAATCCGAAGTCAAACGGAATCGTGAAAGATTCATGACAGGTTCATTTAATGTTTTTACTGCTCAGAAAATAAAGAAAAATAAACTTTTTAAACTCAGATTTCATGCAAACATTGGTGAGCTTCAGTTCTCTTAAAATGTATGAAAAACAATATATCACCCTGCTCACAGATTGTTTCCACAAACAGTTCTGATGAAGATGTTAAATTAAAGTTGTCTTCTTGTAAAATCTGTCCTCTGACTCTGAGTCCTGGGCCCCTCTCCGTCTCTCCGTGTCTCTGTCTCTGTCTGTCTCTGAATAATTCATGTTTGCGCCAAAACTTCCTCTGCGCGTCATTCCGTCAGAGAACCCAAAGAACCTCAGAGAACCAGAGACAATCACAGAACCGGGACCCTGTCAGGACTCAGAGGACAGACAGACAGCGGGACGAGCAGCTTCCTGCAGGACTCTGTCCCGCCGACAACATCAACATCAGCTTCAGACTGACTCCAAAAGATTCAAAGTGTCTCACCTCTGATCCGGGACTGGTTTCTGCTCTGATCCGGACTGGTTCCTGGTCCCTGTCCTGGTCTCTGTCCTGGTCTCTGTCCTGGTCTCTGTCCCGGTGAATAAACCACTTCGGTTTGCAGCGTGTCTCAATCCTGACTGGGAACTCTGGGAGGAGAAACTGAACTCCGCTCTGAGCTGAATGAAGTAAAGTTACACACAATACTACCTGCTGAGGCTTCCGGACAAACTTTTCAAAATAAAAGCACCAAGACAGGAAACTACTGCTGCTTTTCTACCAAGGAAACTCATTTTTCTAAATGAGCTGTTGTTCTCCAGCAGGGCTGCACAATTACTCTCAATCTTTTTCAACATCTATTTATTACCAACGAGTGAAACATAAACCAGCACATATATGTGAACATAAAAAAGCTTCTTCATGTAAACAAAACAGACAAACAAGCACACAAATGGAAAGGAAAAACAATAACAACAACAAAGCATGGTTAGAACTGCACTAAACAAAAACAAAAAAGAAAAAAAGTTCATGCAATCAAAGTGCTTTAAATTTAGCTCGACAAAAATATAATTAATATATTATGAAGTTTACACTAAGCAACACACACATCATCACAAAATGAAAACAAATGAAAATGAATGATAAATTAGATTAAGATGTTTATAATATAATTTAAAGGGGAAGTTTAACAGCACTGTGCTGAAAACTGCAGTAAAACTTTGGTATTTTAACAGTACTATTTATATATATATGTCTATATATATACTTTAAATAGTAAACATAAATATAAAAATACTTTCTTTATGTGAATTAAGAATCTATGAATTGTATGAATATATGAATTAAAATAATAATAATGGAAATAAATAAATAATTGTAAACTTTAGACATAACGATAATTTTAGATTCATTAAGTCAGGAAACATGAAAAATGTAATAAATGTATGTTTCATTTAAAAAGGTAAAGATATCTGTCATCATGTGTTCATTGTTCCAGTATTTTATATTATATAATATATTTATGTAAGTGTGCTTCAATTAAATCAGTCACTGAGAAATAAAATATAATAAAACGACAAACAAACAAACAAAATACAAATAATATCTTAGAATAAGGGTCAGTTCAGGAAAAAGATGAATTTTTATAGTTATTGTTAAATTTACTGACTAACAGACAGATTCATAGTTTTTATACTGTAGGTCTTAAATTCTCTCTGTGTTTTTTGAAGATTTTTACCATTAAAAGTTTGTTGTGTTGTTTTATTTTGAAGTTTCTAACCCTAACCCTATTTCCTGTGGAGGCCCCGCCCTCTGTTCTGTGCTCTCTGATTGGATAATTGACACAGGTTCAGATGTACATCAGTGGTCCTGATGATGAAACATGTTGGTTTAAATCAAACTAGTTCAGTCGGTCACTGAGTTTGGTTCTTCATTTTCCTCAGCAGCTGTTTTCGTCTCTAATCCCCGTTAATCCTCCTCAGATCTGATCCCCGACGCTCTTCATCACACAGTCTTCACTCGGCTTTCAGACAACTTTCTTCCTCCAGCTCATCTGAAAACCTGAAAATCCCTCTTCCTCCTCCTCCTCCTCCTCCTCCTCTTCCTCCTCCTCCTCTTCTTCTTCCTCTTCCTGATAACTGACACAGACAGTAAAGATATTATCATCATCATCATATCTGAAGGAGAATCATCATGACTTTAAGTTTTGTTCAGAATCAGAATCACTTTATTCGTACATGGTGAAGAAGAAAATGAGTTTTAAGAGAACAACTAAAGGTTTGAAGAGATAAATATCAGAATTATTTACAATAAGAATATTATATACAAACAAGAATACTATACAATTAGAAGGTGCAAGTATATAGGAATAGTACACTGAGTTAAAAATAAGGAATAGAATGAGAAAAGTACAGAACAGTTTAGGGAAGATCAAGTATCAAAGTAATCCAACGATAATTGTGTGTATTTTATTCAACACACACAGTTTTGTCTTGTTACGTCTTTTTTGTTTTGTTACGTCTTTTGCACCGTTTTTTTTTTTTGTCTCATCGTGTCTTTTATGTCGATTTTTGTTTTGTTACTTTATTTTTGTCTTGTCATGTCTTTTTCTTCTTGTTATGTCTTTTTTGTCTTGTGTCTTTGTCTTATTGCAGCTTTTTGTCTTGTAACATTTTTTGTTATTATATCTTTTACATTGTTTTTTGTCTTCTTATGTCTTTTTCATCTTGTCAAATCTTTTATGTTGTTTCTTTCATCTGATTGGTTCAAAAACAGGCCTAGATGTTGATGTTGATGTGAGCATCTCTCAGATTAGAAGTTAGATTTGACTAAAGGTTCACTGTTCTCTCAGTGGATTTTGTTTTCCAGGTTTGAAACCTTCATGTTGGGGGGGGAGTTGGAAACCTTCACACTGCAGACTCTTCTTTCAGATCTGAGTTTATTACACCTACATGAGAGTCATTTCTGGCAGCGCTGTCTCGCTGAGCTGCTCTCAAACTCTGACAGACAATCTGGTTGGAAAAAAAGATGCAAACCAAATATTTCCTGCAGCTGCAGCTTCACATTAAAAGCATGTAACTGGGAAAACAAGACTTGACTTTTGTTTCAGAGTCGTTAGAGGAAATATAATGATTTTGTCAGTAAGCTTTGCTTTTTCTGCT
>JAJHUR010079550.1:0-30678 GCA_027495735.1 Lutjanus campechanus | reverse complement strand
GTGAACGACACCATTGACGGAAGTTTGTTAAAAGAGCATTCTCCTATCAGGCGTGTCAGAGGTGGAATAAACTACCTGATACCACAAGGAAAACATGTGAATAGTTAAAAAACAAAAACAAATCTCAAGTTAATTTATGTGAGAAAATAGAAGGGTGATATATTTCACTGTAGAGTGGGGTCCCTGCTGGGTGCCGGATTTTAATCATTGTACTCAGTGCAGTGACTGTGCGATGTAGGGGGCTAACTGTCGGTTTTAAGAGTTATGTTTGCATAAATAGTGTTTGTTTCCGTTTGCATCCATGAATGCAAACATGGATGAAAAGTCCAGTTGGGCTAAAAGAGATTCTCTTAAAAAAAAAAAAAAAATCATGCATCTACTGTTTGCCCATTTTTCTTTAGGAAAATGCTGCTTTATCAACTCACTGAGATCAGAGCAGATATCTTTAACCTCTGTGTATTTGCTATTTGTGTATCTCAAGTAACATTTTTTAAAGTCTACAGCTGTAGTTATGTTTATAACAATTCTAGAGTTTTTCTTTCCAGATTTACTGAAGTTTACTATGCGTCTTAAAGCTTCATGAAGCAACATATTTCTGAGCTAAAATCATTTTGACTTGTTAATATAACTCTGAGGTGGTTGACCAACAGTCCCACTCTGAGCCTCTGTTCTGTGGAGTACCACAAGGCAGTGTCCTGGCCCCCCTACTCTTTTTGCTTCATTTATTCATGTCAATTACGTTAAATTGTCCTTTGTTTTGATGTGCAGATGATCTAGCCATCCTGGAGTTGTTAATAGAATAAAGGTCTGCATGTTGGGCAGTGAGACCAAAGATATCCTGCTTAGATAGAATACTGAGCTCAGGAAGGACTTGAACATAAAGATAGGAGGAGAATGAGTAGTTTGCTTGTTAATTACAATTAGTGCATTCTTGACAACAGCGGTAGAACCTAATAGGTTATTAAAGATTCCAAAAGGTCTGGTTCGTGCTCAAGAATGGCTGATTTTTCACCAGCTGGAGACACAATTCACTAATAAGAACTTTGTAAACAGGATTAAGACGTCAGCTTCCTACATAGCAAGCTACCTTGCTACATAATACCAGAAAAATGGTGATGTGTGGTTGAAATTGACACAGCTCTGAAAGTTGTTATGAGTAAAACTACAGAAGTAACGACTCTTACGTGCAAATGACGTTGGCGGGACGTCAATACAGCGAAGGACAAGATACTTCAAATCTTTAATGAATTACTCACTGAACAAAGCTCACAGAAAAAGTAACAATGCTACGAATTACAGCAGCAACAAAAGTAATTCCTTACATTACTCGTTACTTTGTTGTTTAGCACTGCTCTGTCAAACGTGACTTTAAACAACTTCAAATCCTCCTCACCCACACAGAGACGTCTTTTTTATTTAACACGAGTAGAAAAGAAAACAAGACATTGTGGTTTAACAAGCAGGCAGCCCTACAATTTGGAGGGATTTATTGATCCAGTGTTATTTCCACTGTGCTGTTAATCCATGTACTGGGCCCTCACAATAACCTTAAAAAAAACAAGCACAAAACACGTTGGTTAGAGTCGCCCTCAGGCCTGAAGCTCGGAGTCATGCTGCCAGGTGTCAGTTCTTACAGCCTCACAGGCCTCCAGTGGAGGACCAAGTATGTCATATTCAATTAAATACAGGATATAACATGGAACAGCTCCCAGATACTTTTACAATGAGAGGGTTTGTGAAGACTACACAGTATGGACTAGAAGAATGAGTTTATCATGTTTTTTTTTAAAGTTTCACTTATATACTTATCGATATTTGAATTATTTGAATTATTATTTGAAACTATGACATACAACTGCTGTCTTTTATGATGTGATTCATGTTATGGTCAGGAACCATGTCTGCTTCCTAAACAATATTACAATATGTTGTTTGTTCACATGATTCAATTTTACTTTCTTTTGTCACTAATTTAAGATATTAAGAGCATTGTATGTAATTCTTCAGCTAAGAGTCTCTGACATTAAAACACTAACAAAAGATATAGTTTGATGACATTGTGAAGTAGCGTTAGATCACAGGATTTGTGGTTCTTCAGTGTTACACAACCACCACTGCTGATGAAAGTACTTGACGTGAGGTCAGGCAGAAGTTTTATTCATGTTACGTTTAGTCAAGTTCGCCGATTTCCTTCCTCACTTTCTGACATTTTTAATCTTCCCCAGAAGTTATACTAGGAAACACACAGTTACTTTGAATAAAGTATGGATTTTTATGTGTTTGACCATTGTTGGAAACAACTCAATAAAATAAAGGCTATAACAAAGGTCTAGCGTTTTTAGACCTGTTAATATGAAAATGTTACACATTACACAAGACTCCAGTGTTCAAAAGTGCTAGAGCTAGAGACCATATATTAAATAGGTAGAATTTTCATTTAGATATTATATACAATAATACACAATCTATGGTTGAGGCAAGTTGTTTACCTCTACCCTCTCCTCCCACATTTCAAAGTTCAGGCAGGCTGAACCTACACGAGTGCAGGACAAGCACAACATTTTACTTGGACTATAACAAACAATGACGAGTCCTACGCTCTAAAGTTGATCAGCTGTTTATAACTGTCAACTGTCTGTCACTGTAAAGCTAAGCCCATTATCCTGAAAACAAAAGCCTACTGCTCTGAAAATAAACACCTCTGGAGTTGAGGTGGGAATCTCTGGGCACCTCACGATTCAATTACGATTCGGAGATCAACGATTTGATGATAAAACGATTCTCGATGCATCATGATGCATCTCAAGTCATCAAAATATTAATGTTTTAAGCCATGGGGTGCCAGTTGGATTTTATTCATCTACAGCTGCTCACATTCAGTCATCCTCACCAAAACTCAGTAAGTAGCCCAGTTTAGAAGTAAATATAGAGCACATGTTACATTTAGGGGGGAATCTTTTTGTCTGTTTTGATTCAAATCTATTTTTGACTGAATTGATAGAAAAGGGGAGCACAATTTTTGATCTCTTGCTCCAGTTTTCCTGAAATACAATATTGAACATAACTGACAATTAAATGGTCTGCGCCCTTTTTATTTTTAAAAAAGTTAGCTGCATGAATGAATGAATAAATCAATTTGAAAGAATCCTACAGTCCCCCGCCTGCATGACAATAATAAAAATGAGGCTGTTTCGCTGTGTGTGGTGGAGTTCACGTTATGTGTCCAGCAGTGGAGAGCAGCCTCTGAGCTGAACCATTAGCCCCGAGGAAAGACTTCAGTGTCCAACATGCAGAGCAGGTACAGAGTTTTTATAGTGAAAACAGACCAAGTAGAGACTTATTTTCTTCATCACAGAGTTAATCAAAGTTGTTTAATGTCGCTCAGCCACTCTCGTTTGTTACAGCTGATCGCTGCTCTGCTCTGTGAACTTCTTAACGGGTGATGGAAAAAAAAATTACACAAACTTTAAACAAGATTGCAACCACTGCCTTTTGAGAAGACGAAGTACATCTCTCTGTTAACTGCTGATAACTCTAGCATGTGCGCACTGTAGATGGACCGGGTGTTATAATGGGTGTTATAATGCTCAAACTAACCATTATAAACATCTACTCCTTCTAAAAAAATATTCATGATTTAATGATTTAATAATGATTTGAACCCACAAACAGAACATTTGGCATTAATTTCAACTCTAATAAAAATCAAAAACCTACCATTGTTTTGGCCTTAAATGAACTTTTCAAAGGAGAACATGCTGACAGTAGCGTTGTTGTCGCAGAAGCCAGTATTTCAACTCAGCATGTTTCCTTAATCTCTGATGACATTAATGGATATTTTATGATTTATTACAGTAAAAATATTACATATTTCTCATCTTAATGAAGGCTGGGGAACTATAAACGGGGACATCATAAGTCCAGACGTCATCATTCCATCCCTGAGAAAGTTCTTCAAAAACAAAACAATCCAGAATTATCTGATATTGAATCAAATGGCTCGCCTGCACTTTAGAAAACCTAATTTTACCTGTGTTTACTTTGAAGGCACAACAGCAGTACCTTTAGATATGGACACATTTTCTTAATAAGTGAGAAACAAATACAACATAGTACCTAATTATTCACAACCCTTTTTACCTCTACTACAACAGCGAACATAAAATAAAAACAATTGTTTCGATTCAGTGCAATTTCAGTGCATCCCCTCAGAATAATCTTATTACAGGTGCACTTTCACATCATATACTTAAATAAGCTTCTTCTGACCCGGGAGTACCGGGGGTTTATATTTTCCAGAGATAGCTGTGCATTTACTAAAGCACAGTGTGTATCATTATCCACCCACCCAGATATTGAATTGCAAAACACAAATGTTTGTTGTCTTGATTCGACAGCAGAATATGGTGGAAAGGTCTTGTTTGAAATATCACATTTTTATTTGTTTAACATTGATGTAAGTTCCGAGTGCCTTCCTGCTTGTCCTCGATAAAACCGCCTGCCTTCTAGACACAGTCTTTTAACAGCCCAACAGTCTTTTTCCACATCAAAATTTCAGCAATGCAGAGAAATGTGTGTACGTACACGTGTTAGGGGGATACACTTTTGGCCAGTTCTGTCTCTTTTCTCTGCGTGCTTGGGGTTCGTGTGGAACCAGGGGAACAGAAAATGTCCGCAAGAGTTCTGTCATTCATATTTCATTGGTAATAAATATGAATAAACAAGGACAATGCCAAACACCGGGAAGGACAGCCTCCTTTATTCATTGGGGGACTGCATTGTGTGTGTGTTTTTTTGTAACTGTGTGTATGTGTGTGTCTGTTTGACTTTGAGGATATTTGTGTTTTTGTGCAGGAGAATATGAAGCAAGAGAAAAGACACAGCCCCTGTGGAGGAGGCTAAAAGGCAAAAGGTGGTGGTGGGGCAAGAAAAGGGAAAAAAAGGGGCATGAAAATAAAGTTATTATGAGGCAGTGCCAAGACGGAGAAGTGTAAAGTCTTTCAGGCAGCATAATTCTGACCTTGGAGAGATGGAAAGAGGTCATATTGTGAAATATCTTAATAGTACCATTATATTTTACATTAAAACTGCACCACACTGCATATAGAATGTGAAGGTGGATTAATTATGAAGTCTAAGGTGTGAATGTTTGCATGTATAATAATTACATAACGTAATATGTATGTTTTATTCAAATATCTTGAAATGTTAGGTGCAGCGACAAGGTGAATGACTATAAAACCAGCCAGCGAATCAGAATTGTTCGCACAAGCCTGGATGATTTATTTGATTACATGACAAACTTACACAGTGACCCTCTTTTTATGTTAAATGTGTAGTTGATGTGTAGTTGACCCCAAACTGCATGCACATCAGGGTTAGAAGAACACAGCACAGTAAGATGAGCTGAGACTGGGCCAACCTTATGAATATACGATGTGAATTTTCTTGCGTTCAATTATTGAGAGGACCTGAAACATTAAAATGACACAGGACGGTTGTAGACAATCATTGGTAAGCCTTGTTAAACAATCTGATGTAATGATGGAATAAATTCCCCTTTTAATTTTTAACCAAAAACTGAAGTTGTGCTCATTTTAATGCATGACAAGTGTGCCACTCTCCTGAACAATAAATTTTTGATGAGAGTGAAGACATTTATTAGTCCACCAAATGTCTTCTATTGCTATAATAAGTTCAGGAAATAGAAGTACTGATGTGACATTTTTCAAGCCAGACACACGTGCAGAATTACAAACGGCTAATAACTGCAGGTGAATTATATTATGGACTTTTGATCTTATTTTGTGTATGGAAGATGGCTGAAGTATGGTAGCTTGTGTCAGCGACCTTATAGTTTCAAACTATGACCCTGTAGGTACTTCTCGAGCTTCACTTTTGCATGTGCACGGCTCTGTGGTCAAGTTAGCAATAATAAATAGGCAATGTCCAGGGATGACTTTCAAAATAAGGGCACAAAAACTACTTGGTTAGGTTGAAGAAACAAAACTACTTGGTGAGGTTAAGAAAAAGATCATGGTTTGGGTTAAAATAAATATGGTAGTTAAATGAAGTTAACATAATAATGAAACTTCCCAAAAGTAACATACACAAGTTATGTAAACGTACGTACGTATATTTAGGGCTGTGTACAGAAACACGGTGCAAACATGGCACCAGTACCTAGACCAAGTCACAATGCACATTATGGTGCCTCATTTTGGTCCCAAATGCCCAAGCTGTTAATGGAAATATTTGCCCTCTGGTGTGGACGTGACGGACACATCAAACAAACTTGCCTTGGTAACATCATGGCAACGCTGTCTACACGGCTCTGGCAGTAGGTAGTGTTTTGCTAGCTTGTAGCTACCATAAATGTGGTTAAAATGCAGAGCTAAACGGTCTTAAGTGTGATTGCATTTCACTCGAAAGAATTTCAACATTGGGTGTGATGTGCGACAAATTAAAAACCATTGTGTGCAAAGGGGGAAGCATCTGGCAACACACAGGACACACTTGCATGCAGAGGGACGCAACATGCTTAACTGCTTTTGTGACTCCATACCAAGCATATCAGTGGGCAGTGTGGGCATCCCTGGTACTGGCAAAGGGTCAAACAGATATAAAACACTAAATGCAATGTGCCATAATGACCTCTGATTTGTATCGATGATGGGGAGACCACTGATGATGCAGAACCCGTTAGGAAAAATGATCATGTTTCTGCAAAAGAACTGCTAAAGTTTGAAGCTGGAGTTTGTAGA
The DNA here is from genome assembly GCA_027495735.1 of Lutjanus campechanus. Classification (NCBI taxonomy): domain Eukaryota; kingdom Metazoa; phylum Chordata; class Actinopteri; order Lutjaniformes; family Lutjanidae; genus Lutjanus; species Lutjanus campechanus. The sequence goes on along the minus strand of JAJHUR010079550.1, from coordinate 23,914 downwards.
ATACCAAGAATACCAACTCAGCATTTATTTTTCTTATGTAAATTGAAGTGTTTTGTATTTCTTTATATATTCGAGTGAACTTTAAACTATTAACAGTTAATATATTGTTCAATGTAAAGTCAAAATTGGCCACAGCAATGAAAAAAAGACATTCTTTAATGTCGCACATTCTGTATTGGTTCAGGCACTGCTTGGGCACCAGTACTGCTTTAAAATGATCGTTTTAGTACTGGTATACATTACGTAATTTAAATATGTTACATAAGTTAAGTTAATAATACCCTGGACTAAGCCTTGTGCTTGTTTGCCCCCTTCATCCAGCCCACCTCCTCCAGATACACACTTTGTTGATCTTTATACTACGTCACCTGACTTCAATGTCATATCAAAACACACTTGAGGGGCACCTTCAGAAATGAGGTTTGAGGTACCTACCTACAGCCAAGCTGCTGTATTTGACATGCAGGGAGTGAGAACGGGCTGGTCATAACATGACATGGCAGCTGTCATTAACATGAAGAAATCTTTATGAATGCCTGTCGTTACTGTGTTAATTTTTAATGCAAAGTTTACGTATTTGGAAATCCTAACTTTGCATTAAAAATGACCTAACTGACTGCAGTCAACAGTCAATTACATTCATAAACATTCATAAAGACTCCTGCATGTTCAATAATGTTACTGCGTTACCAATCCAGCTAATTAAATAGTTGACAAACACTTCAACACGTTGATGTAACTCGTGTAAAAATCCAATACTGCCATAAAGCAGTTCATTGATTTTCATTATAACCCACAATAGCCTGACACGACGAGGAGATATTCAAGCGATAGACATCACAGGATAAACATTACAGCAACATCTCAGTAGACAAAATGATATTATCTGGAGGTTATTCACATCACCCACTCCTACCTCACAGAGAGGGGTAAAAGAGGTAAAATAAAATCAGAATAATCATCAGACAAGCCATCTCCCCCCTTAATTTTTCAGCTTTTAATCGACAGCAGAATTATGTATCTCATAAATAGTGAGACTGATGTGAAAACATATTAGGGGATTTACTACTGAGAAGTGGGGGCGAGCGTCCCTCATGCTCACAATGGTCATTAATTAAGACTTCAACAGGAAGTTTTAAAAATCCATCTCTGATGAAGCCTGTGAGAGACCTGGAAACACTCAATCATTGTTTCCATCTCATCACTGTTCTCTCGCAGTGACGCCACATTCTTTCATAATGATCCTGTCATGTTTAAATAAAGCCATTACATGAAGGAGATGTCTTGTTCAGTATATTTTAATGGGAACAGCCATTACTTGAACAGCCAGCAATTTTAGAGTTCAATCTATGAAATATTATACTGTAAAATCATCTAGGTTGGCAGTCCAGGCGTACATTTGATAGCAGCTTTTCAAACGTCTCCAACATGGGATCTATCCTTGATCATGCATCTCTGGGCAGCCATGTCTGGTCAACATATGTTATTTGATGTGTTGCTCGTTGCTGTTAAAAACTGAACTTGGCAGGAGGAGACAGAGGCTTCAAATGTTCCCACATCACCAGATGCCCCGTCTGGCTCAGGCAGCACCTGTCGCCAGCGTGGAAGGCAGCATCATACCTGGAGTAATATATTTTGGATGATTTGCGGATGTTTTGGGAATATTTTTGGCCACTGCATCCTGCTGCCTGGCAGAGTTCTCAACAAGATCATGTAGAAAAAATGAATGGAAACTGACTACACGCCGACACACTAAATCATGGAGTGATCGAGGTCCCATTCATGTGGGAATCATGCATCATTTTATTTGATGATGCCTTAAAAACTTGACTACATTTATGGCAAGATGCATCTGAGTTGCTCTGCTGTCAATTTGTTTTTAATATGCCACATAATCTGAAGAACAGACTCCACTGCACTGTGTAATTTGTTGTTTTCACGTTTGTCATTCTTCACAATAATTTATTATCATGTTATGGGCATTTATTGGTATGCAAATATGTTTTATATACGGACACCAACTACACATATTGCAGGGTTTTTGTTTACATATTTATCAAATCAGCGTGTGTGTCTCCAAGGTAGGCAGCAGATCCTCGAAAAATTGGTGCACTGGGGTGTGAGTATGAAAATCTACTTAAGTACCACTGTGCACCACTTAAATCAAGGCCTGGGCTTTATAAAATATGCACTTACTATCTTGCAGATACTGGTTGACTGCAATTATATAATTAAAGTAATTATCATTTTTATATAGCCTTTTTTGAATCGCAGCACGCTCTGCTTCACAAGTAGATAAATAACACACAAAGAAATCAACAGCAGAATCAATAAAAGCAGAGTCTGTGCTCCGGGAAGTCTCCTAGGTGCCGTGTTTCTACAAATTGGAAACAAGAGAGAAACCTTTGACTGAGGCAAAAACGCCGAATTATAGCAGTCTAAGTGAGGAGAGATATGCACATGGACAATTTTAACCAAATCAATAATGGATAAAATAACTTAATTTTGAAGAAGCAATCCTGAACAGGGAATTCACATTTGATCATTCTCTCATGTCTGTGCATCTACCTATAGATATATCCTTCTCTGTCTACATCCGTGGACATTAACCTCATCAAAACATTTTATTTTAAACCATATTTGCATTAAGCAGTAACAACACTCTCTTAGTATCATGTCAGTGACTGCGATGAAGCCACAGTGTCTATAAGTATGAATACATATACTGTGGGACGTTTCCAAGTGGCGACCATCAGCCCAGCAGCGAGCAATTGCCAATATATTCGCCTCAGCCTAAAAAAATAGCAATATAGTATATAGTAATATATAGTTTGCTAAAATGTTTGGTGGCTTCACTTAAGTGCATTAAATACACTTAAATGCATAAAAATGCAAACCGCTATGAGAGCACACCCTGGCTCATAAATAGGCTGGGCAAACCCCAAGTACGTTCCCTCCCTGGCTCAGCTTATCATATCTCTAAGTGCTATAAGTGACACGCAATCAACCAATCATCAAGTGTCTCGTTCGGTCGCCTCAGACATTGGGAGGGGCTGCTTGGGGTGGAGGCACTACTCTTATGTGTCGAAAGGAGCCAGGGATGGATGCTTGGATGGCTGATTGATACATGGATGAACGGATGGATGGAGGCATGGATGGACAACTATCAGAACAATAACTAAACTGTGCAGCAATACTGTCCCAACCAAGACTAGTAATACAACAAACTTACTCACTTTAGCCTCTTCCACCCCTGGAGGGCACAACATGTCATCAGTCACGATCTATATTATCAATAATAACTAATATCAACTGATGCAAAACTTCTATGAAACGCTCGTTATAGACTTTTCAGCTATATCACCCAGGACTATACACTGGCCTATCCTGCATACAAATAATTCCTTCATCACACTTGTTTAAGCTGCAAATTGAACCAGGATCGACATCCAAACCAGTTGTGATATCACAAATTGTGCTCGTAAGGACACCCCTTAAAATCAGATTTTCAATAGGCACAGAGAAATTTTCCACTTTCAGCAGATGAATGAGAACACACTCTTCCAGTGTCAAACACTGCACATTCATCACTCTGCACAGTGAAGCTCAAGCATCCAACTGTAGAAACAAGAAGATTTTTTTGAGTGGAGATGTGACTTTGAGAAAGAAATAACCCCAATAATTTGAAAGGTCACCTTCATTAAGTCTGCTTCTTCAGGCTATCTTGAGCAAAGTCTGCATAAAAAGCCACAGATGACCTCTTCGTTGGCCACGGGGAAAAAAGCAGTAGAGCCCATACAACAGCATCACTTCCATGTTGGCCACCTGCTCCTTTGCACGATCACAGGATGGAGATAACATGACACTTAAAGACACAACGGTATGTTTCCAATAAGCAATCATTAGGTATGGTGACTATGTTTTTTCAAGAATTACAAACAGCCTGAAATGACTCTTTGTATCATTTGGTCCAATAACATTTGTAAAGTCAAGTCTAAGGAAGGAAGAACAAAAGATGCACGAGGAAACCTGCGGAGACTTTTTCAGCGTATTCAGCCAGTAAGCAAGTTTCATGGGAACGAGCGGGCCGTCATGTTGGAATACTATGTTCAGGTTTTCTGGATTCATAGCAAGAAATTGGACCAGGCCGGCTTTGGCCAAAATTCTCACTTAATTTTACTTCGTGTCTCTGTCTTGAGACGTCACTTTAAGAATAAAGAGGCATTCCTTGATACAGCCCCAACAACAACAACAAAAATTCTTTCTTTAAAAAAAGAGGCAATTTGAAAATCACTTGAAAACTTTGTGTCTGACTGCAGCAACGAGCAAGTTTTATGGTGTCTAATTAAGCTCAATGCTTCATGAATACTGTAATTGAAAACACACACACAGAGCAGTGGTTTTCACTTCAGTCTGCCAACATTAAGCATGTGCTCATGAACAAAAGAAGTGTTTTTGGCCTGTAACTCTTGAATCCGTTTACAGGCTTTTCCTCCTGACATATAAAAGGAAACCTTCAATTGTTTGAGTCACTGTTGATACAAACACTCTTTCAAAAAGTCAATCAAGATTTTTTTTTTTTTGGGAAAATGTAATTCATTAAATGTGAATTTGAGGGAAAGATAATGAAGCCATTTTACTCATGCTGAAGCGGGCTGATTAAATTCCTTACAGACTTAACATCATTGGCACAGTTAGTACCGACTCTCTTCTTCGTAATGTGGCTGCTAGCTTATCAAGAGAATTACAATAACTATTCTTTTTACCCCGTCTTTTGGAAACAGAACGATGGTGCTACAGCAGAATGTAATCATGCAGCTCCGTGGTACCATTGTTAAAAAAATAAAAAAACCTCTCTTTGCCTTATCTCCTCTGGAATGATAATCTCTGATTCATTGCAAAAATGCATTAATCATCTCAGTAACACATTGAGCTAATTGTGCGCGTACATATGTAGTTTTTAAAGGCATCAGTGAGACCTCCGTCATTCACATTGATTCCTGCTGGAGACAAATAAAGGGGTGAAACAGCACTGATACATTTATGTGAATGACCTGTTCCTCGTAGCCACGGAAAACTGAATCAAATTGGATTTAAAATGCTAAAGACTGTCTTAACTGGGACAGTGTTATATCAGTCTGAACCAAAATCTGGTGTCTGTAAAAGCATAAAATTGGAAATGGGTTTTGGGTGTTAAGTTGGCCGTAATGACAGGACCAGGCTGACCGCACTTACGCACCTCCTAAGCCTCTTTTTGAGCTCAGAAAAACCCTCAGACTGACAAAGTGTAAAAGCCATCATTTACGGTAACAACTGAGCCTCCTAGGAAGCAGGAAATGTTCTCACTCTCAAAGCCACATGTTGTGCTTAATACTAATCAAGCTAATTCAAAAGCACACTATTCAAATAGACACAGTAGGGGGTTACAATCCAAAATGAAACATCCACCATCTTGAAAGCCTTAAGCTTTCAACTAAAAGATGAATGCTGACATCAAAGGAGAGCACATCTGTGTGCATCGCTTAACAATGACTGCTGACCAGCAATGACGAGGCGGTATTATTTACTTTTTAGAGGGAGCAAAGATGTTTTAGTCAATACTTTTGTGTGAAAGGAACAGTTCAGCCCAAAATCAAAAATACATATTTTCCTCCCTGGCCTGTAAACGCTATCTATCCATCATATTTTTTGCTGTGAGCTGCAGAGTTTTGAAGATATCAGCCGTAGAGATGTCTGACTTCTCTCCAGTGCGATGGGACTAAATGGCACTCGGCTTGTGGTGCTCAAAGCAGCAAAAGATACTCAAAACCAGTGTCTCTTTCCAAAAATCATGACCTGGTTACTCAAGATAATTCACAGACCCCGTTGTGAGCAGTTTCATCTAAGAACAACTGCTCACAACAAGGTCTGTGGATTATTTTGAGCCACCAGGTCATGATTTTTGGAAAAAGACATTGCTGTTGAATCTTTCAAATCTATATTTTTTTGTCGCTTTGAGCAACACAAGCCGAGTGTCATCTGGCTCCATTATATTGGAGAGAAGGCAGAAATCTCCACAGCTGATATCGCCAAAACTCGGCAAATAACAGTATAAATTGATAAATAGCACCGCAGGCCAGATAAACAGTATGTATTTTTGATTTGGGGCTGAATTGTTCCTTTAATAATCTATCTCAATATGCCAGTGAGATATAACATCATTTAAAACTGAGCAATACCAATATTTTCTATGCAAACTGGTGTTAATTCAACTGCTGAGTCTGCTCCTGTTTGGTTTTTTTTATTATTCCTTTATTTCCTCTTGTATATATCTTATATCTGATGCTTCTCGCCATATCCCCTCTGCTACTGTAATACTTTTTTATCTAATATTATCTTATAATAGGTCATATCACAACTGTATATGTAATATTAAGTGTGTTGTCATCCAACTCTGCAGCTCCTCTCAGCTCTATAGAGTGTTTCAGTCTTTCCATTCTCATCAGCCTCGTTTCCAGCTGCTGTGGGCAGCTGTTTAAAGCGAGAAATATTGGGACTTACAGTCATTAGGAAGCTAGAGGCACATCTCAGAATAAATGCTAATGTAGCTCTTTGTCTACTGGATGCTTAAATAAGCAAGTGTTTGCTAACATGTTTGCCTCAGCAACTTTATAAGGTGATAATAAGTCAGTGTTGTGTTTACAGCTTGTCATGCTGCCGTCAAGTGGCAAAAAATTCAATTAAGCAGCTTCAAGCAGGTGCTGTTTTCCTCAAATAAAGTAACAAACTGAACCAAAACCAAACTACAAAGTTACTCTGTGGCCACCAAATATCCCCTGTAGGTGGCCCCCTGTGGCTACAAAGTTTTACCCCCATACTGCGAGGAGTCGCCAACACAATATTACACTTCCACAAACATCAGATTCCTTTGAGCCTTTTAGTTCAACATTCTACAAAAACAGCAAACAGCACTGGTCGCCGGCTAGCCACTGATATGTCAGGACTACTGAAGTATGGGTTTACTCAGCCTAGTTACACTGCGAACAGGAAACACAAAAGGTGGATGATGAAAAAACGAACCGGCAATGAAAATTTAGGAGTGAATGGAAGCAGGAGTTTAAGAGGCACATCTAAGGACGAGTTGTACTGCTGCCAGTTTCCTGAATTAGCCAAGAAGTCTGGCTTGTTTTTCATCAGAAATACAATGCAAGAAACACCACATCACAATTCGTGGGACAAGAGGACAACACAAGAAATTTAGGGGCTTTGTGGCCCCTAAAAATTACCATCTATCCCTTTTTAAGAATGCCCAATTTCCTTAAGCAAGCAGTTTTATTTCTTATCAGTAAAGAGCATCTAATCAACTTTAATCATTTAACGCCTGCGTGTTACATTGCTTAGAGATGGTGGACGGGGACTAAAAGCCTCACAAGACTTTTGCTTCTCGAGTCAATAAGGGAAATTATTCTTATTATCGTTATTTTACCTCTCCACAGATATTTCTGTTCGTTTCTCTGCCAATTGAGACAGCTTTTACTTTTATACTGTGAAAATATGACTTAATACATTTGGTCAGTGCAGGTCACAAACTACCAATACAGGCATGAATTACATAACATCCCTTTAGCCTTTATCTCACTGTGCGTTGAGCAAATAATCTTATCAATAACAGCATTCTGCAAGGCCAAAAAAGATTTGTGTGAGAACAACTATTTTTATCTGAGTGTAGTGAACACTGGGTCTTCAAGGAAACATTCACGGAAACAAAACCGTTATTCTGCAATTCTATACACTGGAAAAAATAAACTAATACAACACAGCTTCCTTATAACATTAATCTGAACACACTTATAAAGAATAAAAGGTCGAAAAGCCATTTTTATCAACCATCCAACTCGCAACAGTCTGCAACAGAGGCATTTAGGATGTGTAAGTATTTCGACAGATTAAAATAGAAACAAGAAATGCTGCTTTTAATTCAAGTTGTACAGGTGGCAATTTCTTGGTTACAGCTTTATTACGCTTGTCATGCCTCTAAATCTACCCTGAAACCACCTCTCAGCTGGGATCAAGATTAACCTGATTTTCAGCATCAAAACCATCTGCCTTTGAGTCATAAAAACACAGATACAAGTTTTTAAGATTGATTAAAAAAAAAAACGAAAGTAGGATTTGATTTCCAAAACTAAATCCAAGCCTGAGCGATGATGATGATTATTATTTTTCAGGTTTGAAAAACACAATTTTCAGATTTATTCCAATCCGATTACTTAAATCCTATCAGTAAAGTCTTGAAAAACTGGGCTGGAACTGGATAAGACTTATCTGGAATCTTGAGCAGACGGAAACACTTAAAAAACCATTAATGTCACACTGATGCAGGTGTGTATTAGCTATTAGTCATAAGCCCCTTGAATGTCAAACTGCTAAGTGAGGCAGTGTTAACTGTGATTTGCAAGCTGCAGGACTATCAGGCTGCACCTACTTTTTTTTCATTTTTTATCTTAATTACAAAGATGAAACTTTTTTTCTGCAATTGAAAAGGTGAGAAGTTCACTGGTGATTATACAACAAGTAATTCTGATTGGTCAACTAGACATTTAGAGCACGACAGCTACTCTACCCAGAGCAGGTTTGCTCTGATACTGATATCAGTACCAGAAAACGCCTGTGATGATCATGCTGTCACAATACTTGAATTTTTCATTTCGATACAACAGCTTGAAAAATATTGATTACCACTTTTGATACCACGGGGGAAACTGACATTGAGGGCATAAAACTTTTTATTTTTTTATTAAAAGATAAATGAAACAAGACAATAACATGGCAGGAGATATTCAACCGGAGCAAACAGGATGTGTCAGCTCGCTGTTGGAAAGAGGAGAGTGAAAAAGCGCAGCTGGTACTGGAGTATCGATATTAAGACAATATTCTACTGAACGCGTTTTAAATATTCATTATCTATATTTATTGATATACCAATATTTTTGATAATACTATCTGATACAGCCTAAAATGCTGGTATTAGCATCAGCAATTATCGGCGAATCTCTGCACAGATCCGATACCACGTAATTTATTAAACTCGAAATAGGACCCTGCTACGTCCCAGCTCTTGTGCCATTTTTTCCTCCAGGATGGCGAAGTTAAGTTCCATGGCATTCATTCTCTGTATGTATTTGTTCATGTTTTACAGAGTGTTTAACCCGAGCCAAGATAAAAACGAGGATAATATCATATCACATACATGCTGCTGTCAAAAAAATAATATTTTTTACACACCAGCATCAGATCGATATTTGGTAACGGCCGATACTCAAAGTTCAGTTATCAGAATCGTACCGGGAAAGAAAAAGTTGGCATCAGAACATTTTTAACCCAGAGAGAGGATGTTTTTAAAATGTTTTTACTCATGAAAATACAACAGGATCTACAATGGGCCTATACAGACAATGACATCCTGTTAGGCTATTTCTTGCAGCTGTTAAAGGAGCACTTAAAGAATAACTCAATCATCATTTTTCAGTTTCTTTACTCCTTTATGACAGTAAACTGAATATCTTTGAGTTGTGGCCAAAACAAGACATTTGACAACGTCATCTTGGGCTTTAGGAAACACTGATCAACATTTTTCTCCATTTTTTGACATTTTATAGACCAAACAACTAACTGAGAAAATAATCAGCAATGAAAATATCGTCAGTTGCAGCCCTACTACGTATTATTCTGGAGACTTTTAGCTGCACATGTAGAAAGATTTTTTCATTAATCAGATTATGTAAAACACTGAATACTTGTGTTTTGAGGCATGAAAAGGTCAAATTTACAGAAGCAGAGCATCATCAGAAAACAGCAACCACTACCATCTTCACTCTACAAATATCGGTTCTAAAACCTGTATTAGTCAAACCCTACTTAATATCACTATGGCTCACTAACTCATTAAATGAGACCACCAACTGTGTTTTGATTAAATGATTAAACAGTGCACGTTCTTAAGAGGCTTTTGGGTTATTAACTTATGTCTGAGACTGCACTATCACACATCAATATACAGCAGATCAGCAGGGGTCAAATGACTCATTATCATATGTCACTCAGTCCTTTTCACTGGTAATTGCTAGGAACAGGGAAATGAAAACGCTCATTTTCATCCTCTCACGCTTCATGTGCGAGGCATTTGACCTGTGATTGTATGTTCAAAGACAGCAACTGTGGAGGCAGGGCATCCATTTTTCATTCTTCTAACAGCTGACAAGAAGAACTGTTAGATTTGTTAGCCACTGTGAGCTGTAACTAAATTTCGGTGGTGGGTGTTGTCAGGACAAGATTATCTAAGGCAACGCAGTGCAGGCACAGTAGTAGCAGGTTAAATTGACTTTAAAGAAAGTGCTCACTCAGCAGACGACAGCTGAAGCTAAAGGCTATGTCAGACTTGGTGGCTGCACATGGTTTGGGCCGTTGACGTCCCAGGCTAGAACCACACCACTGTGAACGTTGTTTTGAAACACGCAGTTTGTCAACTTCAGCGGATAGTGAACGGCAACCAAAAATACTGTGCAGATAAGGGGATTATTTGCTGTAGCTCTTATCTCAGGATATGTCAATACCTCCTTCAGGACAAATACAGCTACAATGCAGGGCAGGAAGGTGCATATTCCACCCACAGGTTCTTTGGCTTTTCTCTTTTTTAAGCGTCTTTATAATTATTCTTCATAAGCTCTAGGTTGCAATCTTGTGTGTGTACTCCTACCTAAAATCCTCAAAATGTTCACGAGAAAGGGAGTGGAAAAAAATGGAGAGGATAAGAGGATTCTTACTTCGTTTTATTCTAGTATTTGCGACTCAAATGGCTTTAACTGAGCTACACAAACAACATATCTAGCACTGTGAAATAACCTGGAAGTTGAGCTGCGGCGCTTAGTAGATTAACTGATGAGTCAATTGAAAGAAAATTAGTTGTTGGCAATCCATTAATTGTTTCATCTTTTCAAGAAATAACGTCAAACATTTACTGGCTCCAGCTTCTTAAATGTGGGGATTTGCTGCTTTTCTTTATCATTTATGACAGTAAATGAAGAGTCTTTTGGGTTTTTGGAATATAGGTTGAACAAAAGAAGCAATCTGAAGACGCCACTTTGCTCTCTGAAATTGTGATGCACATTTTTTTGACACTTTATAGACTAAATGATTGATCTGGGTATAATACCTTTACAGTATCATTGAAATAACAACTTCTCTAGTCAAACGATCCCTGCATTCAATCCTTTTCGTATCCAGATCTAGAAAAAAAACCCAATTTGTATAGTTTTGCTCACAGCGTTCTCTAATTTAATGCTTGATTAATGCAGCTACATACAGTCTGCGGTGGTGAAGTCAAGTGAGGCGTATTTGATCGAGTTCACAGTTCAACGTGCCGAGATGTCACCAAAACTTGACTAAAAGGATCAAACAAATTGTTCAGCTGGCATCGGGTACGAGGACTGGGACTGATGTTGTAATTTTTTAAACAATAGCTGATAAAAAATAATCATTGGTTGCAGTCCTACCTGAAAGATATCAGACCAATATTCTATATTGCTCAGTAATTATGGGTTATGGCTGGAGTGCGACCGATACATCAATTGACTGATATTATTCCCCCAATATTGGCCTTTCACAACTATATCATCTATTGCAGTATTGGTATTTATGTTGTCTGATATGAGCCGATATGAAAACATAATGCAGACTGTTTTATTTGTTAGCTTTAGAGGCAGACTTTTATTTGACTCTCTTCTTAAAGCTACTACAAGGAGTTTTCAGATGGTTGTGAAAAAGTCGCAATTTAATACCAATGTTTCTATGTGACCTTCGTAAATATACGAGAGCAGTTCAGCCATTTCTATAGTTATTCTTGATGGCTGCAACCAGGATTCTCATTGAAATCAGATTAAACCAGCCTGTGTTCACATCTCCGCAGCTGAATTTACAGTGAGTGGTATGTTACCCAGTTAAAATGAAGCAGGAGGAGATTTTCATTCAGATAATTTTATTTTTGATGTTATATTTTGTGGTTATGGCAGTAGAAACACTCCCGCGTTTGTCCACAGGGGCCTCCAAAACCAACCAACACAATATGAAAGTTACTTGTAGTAGCTTTAATTCAGGTTTAATCAGGTTTATTTACAGTTATTTATAATTATTAAATATATAATACTGGTGAAATTTTACTGTTTAAGTGCCCTGATACATTTTTGGACAGAAAGCTTTATTTTTAAACATATCACAAGTGTTGGAAAGGGATCGTTTATGTTAGATCAGGTTAAACAAACAATTAACTACATTGATGATCGAAAGTAATTTTTAATGAAAATATGGCAGAAAATGCTGGTTTCAGTCTGAGAGTTTTTATTATCATATTAAACTGAATATCTGGGTTTTGGACTGATAAAACAAGAACATTTACAGACATCTGGACTTTGAGAAACTGAGATGGACTGGATGGATTTTTCATTATTTTCTGACCTTTAATTGACTTTGCAGCCCTAGATTAATTCCTAGATTGAACATAGCAATTAACTTCAGTCTTTGTTGTCATTTGATTACCACTAATAAATAAAACAATTTGTACAGGGCAAAGTGAAAACAGACTTTGGGCAAGAAGACTTCTGACCCACTTGCCTGATTAGGCAAGTGAAGAACTTAACATTTGAACCCTGATTGGATTTTTCTTTTTTACTCCTTAATATCTGTATCGGCATCAGCTCCCAAGTCCAGTATTGGTCGGGGCCTAGTTATGATCCAACACAATTTAAAGCTAAAACAATTTTTTGAAAAGCTATTCTTTGAGCCTTTGTCACAGTAACCGCACAATAACAGTTGCAGTACTTTCAGTAACACTAATGGTTCAACAGAGGTAAGAAGTCTATGTATCTTTCATGAAAAGAAAAGAGACTTATGCATGAATGCTCCCTGAACCTTCCCCCACTTGCAGGCATATGTAGATTTGGGGCTAATTTTGTGCTCTAGCTCTAAAAATGTCTTGCACACCACTGAAAACCAAAACACAGAGGCCAGGATGACACAGAGGAGTCTGACTGCTCACCTTTTAGAGCGGCAAAAAAAAAACCTCCCTGAATACCCTCTTTTGAAACATATTTTTGCAATAAACTTGTGTTGCAGCAGAAAAACACCTTCAGGATCTTTTTCTTTTTTTTTTTGCCAGCGTAGGTACAAGAACTTAATGTTGGTGCGAATATCACCAGTTCCACTTAGGTGCCATCAAAAAAAATCTCAAGAGGGCCATCTTGTTAAAGGCAGCACAATAACATGTTGAGAACAGCACATTTAATGTGTGGGATTAAATAGCTTTAACTGCAGAGAAACACAACAACACGGTCTCTACTTCTGACTACAATGACAGGCTGCTTCGAGACAATGAATCCTGAACTACAGTACCTGCTTTGCCAACAATGGAGACGGTTCAGTGAGCAGCTCAGTGAGATGCAGCTCGACACATAATTTCAACACTATGTCATGCTGGAACCAAAATGGGACTCAGAATATGGTATGCATCGCATCACTGAGAATTTTTCATTTTCATGCGTTTGCTGTTTGGCTTTGTTTCAGTAGTTGGTTAATAGCTAGACTGCGAGAGATGAGAATACAATGCCCAGCTGAGCAGGAAACAATCTCTGGAGTGATAACAACAAAAAGAAAGTGAATAGGAAAGTAGGCCTACTATAAAATATGGTTAAGGTTTTAAAGGTGTTATGACATCACACCCAGAATTCAATGCAGCGGTGCACAAGATATTTATATTAATGAAGATAGCAACAGCTCTCGACATTCACTGCTCCCCACTCTATTGCGTTTATGCCCTACAGAGTTGATCTCCTTTTGTGTCATCCCACTATTCAAGAAAATAGGCTACTGCTGAGCACATCCTCAGTCTCTCTCTCCCCGGTTTCTCCACAACAACACCACCAGCATGAATGATAATTTGCCCTGAATGATCATGAGAAATTTACACACATAAGCTACACACATTAAAAATTAGGGGCACCGCTTTGCTACCAGGAATGATTAGTCTGATGGGGAATTATGGAAATGAGGGCCTTATATTCTGTCATGTCACACTCACATACTCAGATATGTTAGACTCTTACAGTTACACACTCGCCCCCCACTCCACATGCAACATCTGTGTGTGTTTGAGCATGTGAGTGAGTGTGTGATGGCTTCCATGTCCCTTAGAGGAGGAGAAGACACTTCGTGTGTCAGACTTGGCACGGGAAGCGGGAGGAAAACGGAAGAAAATGTGTTTCTACAACGTGACTGCATTCAAAGCCTGAAAACTGTAATTTGAGATATGAATTCATTACACGGCCTCTCTCATCAGTAGCCGCGGATAATGTGATGCAACAGCGCCGCTTAGTGGCCCGTCTGAGCCGCTTTGACAGACTCTTTCACCCCACCACCACCGCCATCATCCCTTCTCCCTCCTCCTCCTCCTCCTACTCCTTCTGATCGCCTCGGTCCCCTTCTTACCTTCGGTGTCACAAAGCTTGGCTGCTGCAGGTTTGCGGTCGCGGAGCTTTTGCGCCTTCTTCTTCGGAGTCCGTGCGATGAATGTTGAGCTGTGCTGCCGTGGTGCGAGGGCCCGTGCAGGCAGCCACCATGACCTGTCCGCTTACTGGCATTTTGGTTCCTTCTCACAGCGTCAGTCAAACCAGAGGAAAAGTGTTCAAACTTGATCTGGAACAGAAGAATTCAACAAACAATTGAATAAATAAAACAAAAACGGATAGTGCACCCCTGAAAAGCGCAGACTTGTTGAACTTGACTCTGTTCTATAACAGGACGCGCTATAAACATTTATTACACAATGTCATTATATTCCGGGTGACTCATAAGCATTTTAACAGTTTGAATTTCATCAAATTGCAGCTCATTCCAAGTGGATGCGAGTGCGTGTGTGTTATGTAGCTATGTACAGTGTGTTTGTGTGCGTTTTGGGGGGGCTGCTGAGACACGGCGGGCTTATTGGATGAAAAGCTTGCGTGACGAAAACACAAGTTAAATTCAAAGGTGAGGTGATGGTGCACGGTGAGGAAGGCAAAATAGTACACACACACACACACTCTGTTCGTGTATGTGTGTGTGTCAGAGAGAGAGGGGGAGAGAGGGAGCGTTAAAAACAGCCTGTGGCTCCTTTAGCGAATATTCCCCTCACGCTCCTCTCTCCGGTGCCGGGCTCCGTCTATGTAGGGCATGCAGCAGGTTGTGTGTCGGGAGCGGAGGGGTGGGGGGGGACTCGGCTCGGACGAACGCAAAGAAGGAGCGGAGAGGAGAGAGGAGCACACAAACCAGCCACCACACCACCTACCCCGCCTCTGCTCCACTTCTTCTTTGGGAGAGAGGGAGAGAGTGAGTGTGCGGCAGATATTTAAACCCCCTGCTCAATTTCCCGCGTCTCCCCCCTCCTGAGAGAGGAGCGAGTTAAGCCCCCCCCTCCAAAAAAATAAAAGCCCCACTAATTAAGCTCAAACTCACCCCATTCCCGTGACACATCTCTCCAGGCGGCCAGGTGGAGATGACATTGCAGCCTGTTACTCCATTCGGGTGCCCTCGGCAGGAGTGGGAATCACATACGACTCTCCTCCTCCGTCAAATTAATCCATCAATTTCTCCTTCTTCATCACCCCCCCTCCAAAAATAAAAAATAAAAAAAAAATAAAAAATACACACAACCACCACACGGATAAATCCACCTGTCTGCCCCTCCAACCACCACCACCACCACCACCACCAAACACCTCTCCACACGGTAGATAGGTAGTATTCCTCTCGGTGAAAGATGTCAAACACCGTCCATTCAGCGGCGCAGACGTGGGGAAAAAAGCGGGAAAAAGCCTTTGATGTGCGGGGTTTCAGTTAGATTCTAGAATCCAAAATAACCGTTGGTTGGTTTGGAATCTCCAGCGGCAGCCCCGCGCGTTCCGCAGTGAGGGCTCGTGGACAGGTCCGCGCGCCTCCTCCTCCTCCTCCTCCTCTCCTCCTCCTCCTCGTCTTCTTCTTCTTCCTCTCCTGTCCTCCTCCTCCTCCTTCTCCTTCTCGCACCGATTCTTGGAGACTGAAGGGGGGGATTCCGTCACAAATAACATCAAACACACGCACACATATATTCACACACGCGCTCTCTCTTTTCTCACTCTCCTTCAAGCGCTCTCCGAGACGAGCCGCACTCCCCCCCTCTCTCAAAAAACCGCCCCGAAACAATTCGGAACAAGTTTATGTAAAAATTAAAAAAAAACAAAAACGGGGCGAGTTATTTTTGTAGCTTTCTACGCCGCACGACAGAGGTGAAGCTCCGGCAGCCGACGGAGAGAAATAAGGAAGTCTTCTCCGGCAGTGTCTTTACCCCGCAGCCCGCCCGACCGCCCACGCTTCGCTGGCTGAAGGTACTTACACATCAGCCTAGTTAATTAAACATATGGGCAACGGGCCTGAATGAGAGAGGGATGGTGTGGTAGTGGTGGAGGGGGGAGAGGTGGGTAGTAATGGTGGTGTGACTTGGGTGACTTCATCTTCCTCATTATAAAATATCAAAAAGATAGGTGGCGAGTTTAGAAGAGGGGTGCGCACTAGGGATATTTCGCCATGTCTGTCTACCCCGCCAAAAAAAGAAGCGACTCCAACTTCGCAGCTCGTTAAAACTGACGTCTCTTGTCTCCCGGCGTGTCTCCTTCTTCTCCCCCCCAAAAAATACACGAAGACGCAAAGGAGAGAGGTATGGCGCACACCGTCATTCGTCGGCTTCACCTGGTGCCACCTCGGCCAAACGAACCCACAGCATCTCTCTATCTCTTTTCAGCGTGTGAGTGTTTCTCGCTCTATGTGTGTGTGTGTGTGTGTGTGCTGTGACGACTGTCTCGGCGTCAAACAAGTCGCCGCGTCGCGCCTCCGCTCCACTGCGCACAGATAAAACATTTCAATATCCGCTCAACTGCTGTAACCCAATCTATTGGTCCCCCTTCAGACAGACAGACAGACGAGCCCCCTTTCCACAAAATCTCTCAAAATTAAAAACACCGATATGTTCTAAATTAATGCAACCGACCAAACGTTTATTGCTGATGATGTGTCATGTTCCCTCGTCAGCGCCGGAGTTTGTTAAAAAGCTCCGGGTGAGATAAGGGAAAATGGAGCCAACGATAGTGAATTACACAGCCTCAATTAAACATAATTAGCAGATCAAAACTGCAGCACAGGGGGTCCTCGGGGAGCGCTGACAAACCCCCCACCACCACCACCTCTCTCTCCCTCCATCCTCTCTGCATCTCCCTCTGAGTGTTGCCTTGGAGTCCCACTGCAGACAGATGGTGTAGATACTGCATGGGGTCATGTTAGCAGGCCGGGGATCTACTAGGACTGGCTGTCATAAGCTGAGTTACACACAAAAAAAGAACACAGCACAGCTTAAGCAGACCAGAGGGCTTATTATTAAGGAACACTTCACTACCCTCCTCTTCCTCCTCCACCTCCTCCTCCTCCTCCTCTATCCCTAGAATAAAAATCTCCACCTGTTGAGGTCCTCTATCCTCCTCCGTCAGAGCTCGAGCCTCCGAGGCTTGGAATAAAAGAAACAGACGATTGCATAACGTGGACATAAAAGAGAGAGGGATACAGACCACAGGAAGAGTGGATGATGGTCTTCTTTTCTTTTGAGGAAAAATTCCTGGGGTTCCAAATATAATAGCTCTGCATTTCTTTTTTTCTTTCTTTCTGTCTTTCATAGCATCCCACTCAGCACCATCTCCTCCTGCTTTTTACCCATTAGAGAGGCGTCCTGTTGGGACAGGCCGGACCCAGGACACCCCTGGGAGCTGCTGAGGATGCTGTGCAGTGCCACTTTCAGTTTTAGTTTATTAACCAAAAAATTAGCCCCAATGGACTATGGCTAAGCTTGTCTTATTCTATATTTAAACATTAAGCTGTTGCCAAGGAAATAAAATCATACGTTCTTCCGGGCCACCATAAATAAGCTTTTAAAAGCTGTTCTTTTCTTTAGCTGTAATCTCATTCAAGGCTATGCATGCCTGCAGACCTCCTTATAGTAATTTTCTGGGACATGACCTTTTGCAAGAATGTGCGTGCACACAGACTTGAGGATCTCTCTCTCTCTCATTTAGTATGCATCCACCCGGTGCACACCAGCACAACATTTGGGCAACATAGTGAGTCAGCTCTGCCCTGTCTGTGCACAGTTGTATGCCTGCTTGGGAGGGTTACTCTAATTACCTGCTAAAAAATGTCGTCTGTTGCCTAATCCAAGTATTGCAATATTAAACTACTGTAATTTTGGATACTTTCCGTTATTTTTGGATTACCTTAATACAAAATATGGTGACTATTTAGTCTAATACGTTTATGTCCATCTCTTCCTTCCTTTGTTATGCAAAAGCACATTTAGATGAAAGGTACTGATCACCCAAAAATGAAAATTCAGTCGTTATCTACTCACCCTCATGCTGACTGAAGGCCGGGTTTCGTTTTTTAGTCCACAAAACACTGCTGGAGTTTCACAGGAAAATGGTGACCAGTTTTCAAACATAAGAAACAAACAGTATAAAATTATAAAATGCCTCCATACTGCTTGTCTGGGGTAATATATTATTATTTACAACATGTTTTTAGCTTGAATCTTCACTGTAGATCTTTAGGTTGGAGCCACGTTCACATGCACACAGTCTGAACTGGGTGTGTGTGGTGTGACGGTGTGCAAACAGCATGTGGGGACTTTAGGAGACTTGGATTACACCAGACAAGCAGTATGGAGGCATTTTATGTTTGTTTTTTTCTAGTTGTTTTTTTCCGTTTGAAAACTGGTCACCATTCACTTACATTGTTTGGGAGATTCTGCAAACACTGATTTCCTGTTAAACTCCAGCAGTGTTTTGCAGACTAACAAACTAAACACGACCCTCAATGAGCATGAGGGTGAGTAGATAGTGACTGAGGTTCATTCTGGGTGAACTATCCCTTTAATAGCTGTAATTATATACGTTTAAAGTCGAGATTTAAAGTAAAATGCTTTTATAACCCTTTTAGACCATGACCCCAGTCATATTGTGCAACTATTTAAGAATATATGCCAAAAAATACAAAGAATCCATTGCTCTCGTGGAAAATTCATTAATTTTTTTGTCATGTAAAACAAATTTTGACGGGTACTTGCACAGGCTGGAACTAACCAATTTCTACCAATCATATCACGACATCCACCTGTCAATCAATCTTCAACTCTCAGCAGTGCAGAGCACGAGTGGAGAGGTGAAGTCACACCACTTCCAGTGTGACCCATGAAATTAAACATTTGTTTTTTGTAAATTTAAAACAATTTTACAAGTCCAAAAAATTTTCAGTTTGTCATAGGTTTGTCCTAGTTTAGTTTTATAAGACACCTCTCAGTGAACTACATCTCTTGTATCGCACAATATTCATCGCCAACACCAATCTCACTGACCCTTGTAACGTTATCGTAGCTTAAGTGCTTTTATCAGCCGTGAAGAGAAAAAATTAACCAGACCCGCTGTTGTACGACTACATCCCAGTGTGAAAATACGCAGACATCGTAGCTTCAGCAGCTAGCATTATTTTTTAGAGCAGGAAAGTCAGGACATCATTTATGCGATTTCTGGGTGTGTAATCTTTCTAAGTATGTATCTTAACAGTCTTACACGTCGACAGTTTTATGACACAGTGCAACTGTCTTGACTTGTAAAATTATCTTTAAAATTGACAACTATGTGTGTAATTCATGGCCCCATTCAAAAGTGATCAAAAAGTAATTTCTCTCGTCGTTGTCTACAGGTGATATTTTTAGTTATGTCACATGGTGGTCCACCAGAAGGGGCGTGATTTCACCTCTTTATTGTTACTGTACGAAAGCACAACTTTTTAACTTGTACCAAAGAGAACGTAATGACTTTATTCACTTCTGGTCTGGGGCTTGTGTTTTTATCCATTCACCATCCCGGTCACCAGCATCACTGATTAGAGCCCGACCAATGCTGGATTTTTGCCGATACCAATATCAGCGAGCAAAAAAAAAAATCAGATAGATATATTGCATGTAATACACAGAATATAAAATGTATAGATGAACCATTTTTTTTAATGATTCCTCATAAGTGATTAACACTTGTAACAAAGATATTTAATGGAGGCAGGTTATTTTACAGTGTAAAAATAAACTTTATTGTCCAAAATGATATGAGTGCAGTGAAACAGCAAACTTTCACCAGTATTTTTAATAATTATAAATCACTATAAATAAATTTAAAAAAAACACCAGTAGAGCAAAATATTTGGATATGTCAAACCTGAATTAAGGATCAATTATACAGATACACTGCCTGTAAAGCTAACAAATAACATATATTCCAATACCAATATAAACAGATATAACTGTGATAGGCCAATAATATTATTCAATCAATATATCAGTCAGGCTCTAATCACTGCCTACAGCCCCAAAATATATTTTTCACTAGTAGTAACATTAGTTGTAGTATTGACAGGTTGTACAGTAATAAGACAAAAATGCCCAGATTTCCACCCAGTGAAATAATTGTTTTCACTATGAGATGATAACAAATTGTCAAATGAGCTACATTTCACTTGAGACCACAGTGGTGTTGTTAGACTTGTACAGTGTCATAATGTGTTCACACAGTGTGTGATAGTACATCCCTCTTTATTTTAAAATGCATTTTTAAATTGTAATCTTGCTAACAACCCCCCACTTTTACTAAATGTACTTGTAGCCTGTTTGTTTTTTTTATCTGACACTGAAACATAATACAGTCATCTTTTTTTGGTATCCAAATTACATAACCCTGTTACATGTAATGCATTACTCCCCGAGCCTGGTTGTAGGTATTTATGCAGTAGGGGAGGAGTCCACAGTGTTGGAATTGTCTGAACATGCGTCCCTGTTATTATAACTGATTTATAACCGCTGGGCTCAGACGTCATGAATCTTTCATGGACCAACAGCACATTGAACAGAAGTTACCCAGAGATGTGCAGTTGTCGTGCTGCAGAAATGGCGAGATGGCGCCGGACACACACACACACACGCAAATACTCAGCTCAGGTTCAAATCTGGCTTCCAGCATCCAAACACTTGAACGAGCCAGCTGCCTTTACCTCTTCATTTTTGCTGTCTGATTAAATTTCACAAGGCTGTTGCTAATAGCCCGTACCGGGGTGTGATTATAAAATATTTGAAAAACAAGGGAGACCCATTATCACTGTGTAGTGCGTCAACAGTCTGCTAACTATTTTGTTATTACTCTGTATAATTATTGAAGACAAAAGCTCATTCCACTAATGTTGTTTGGCTAATAGTCAAAGCCCAGTACTCCAATATTCCTGGAATGAATCAGAGGAAAGGAAACGGAGTCCAATTAAAGCAGCTCCAACTTAGAAAACAGCAGGCAGGCTCACAAACTGATAAATAAATAAATAAATAAATAAGTGAATAAATAGATAAATAAATTACAGGGAGAGAAAACGATTACACAAGGCCTCTGACAAATATGATGTGGGCAATTTTTGTATCCATGGTAACTGACTTTTTCAGAGTGTCACCACTTTTGTTTTGGCAGAGGCACAGCCCAGATACATATGGCTCATTTTCTGCTAACGGTGCCGGACTGCACAAGTGAAGTCCCCATTCATAAACCACTGGCCACGCTAACTGCTACAGGATGCCAGCCACTCATTCACAAAGTGACGTACACCGGCACCACTGATCACACCTACCCAGCAGCACACGCAGCCCTCCCGCTGCCAGCTCACTGCTGATGCAACTAATATGGAAATCCTTTAAAGCACACACGGCTAATTAGCTGCACGGCTAACTGAAACACAGTCCATAAAAGCCTGTAACTGTCAACTTTGCTTAAAAATCTTTTAAGTAAAAAAAAAAAAAACATTGTTTCCATGACAACAAAACCTGATGGCACACTTTGGGTTGCATTTCTACTATCAGTTTGTGTGTTTTTAAGAATAGCATGGTGAATTTTATGCTTTTTTTTTTTACATTTTGAGGCAGTTACACAAAGTCCTTAATCCTAATTGCCTGGTCACGCTCAAGGAAACTAAAAAAAAGTAGGGTCATTACATCATTAAGGAACATTGTATGCTCTGCTCGGTGCCAGTTCTATTGAAGCCTGTGGGATATGCATGGAGAAACAGAATAAAACTCGATATATCAATCAAGGAATCAAGGTCATTTATTATCATCATTCAACACAGGGTTGTACAACAAATATTAGAATTGTTGTTCCTTCATATATAGAACTGTGAGGTTCCTGAAGTAAAATCCCATCAATTTCAAAATATACTTAGATCACTTAGAGCAGTGTTTCTCAAACTTTCTAAAAATATTGAGCTCTTCAAGTACCACTTCACTAGTTTGTGCCGTTTGGTGCTTGCAGGTTTAGTGAACACTATGAATGTGCATGATAGTAACTACATAGCAGGCTGATATTGAAACATTTCAGTGATCTCAAATTTTATGAACTTTCATTACAAGTTTTGTAGTATTTTGACAGTATTATACAGAAAGACCTCGTGTAACACCAGAGGTACACGTGCCACAGTTTGAGAATCCAGGACTAGGAGTATTAGTCATAATGTCAACAATCTAAGGTAGACAGACTGTGAACTATGCAATTGCGAAATGGTGGTATATGCTCTTGTAGAAGCTACAGGTCCATATGTTAACCTTGTTTTAAGGAAAAACAGTTTTACTTATGATGTCATGGAGAATTACTACAATACCTACAATCCTGAAGTGCAACAGTGATGTAGAGAACTAAAACTAGAACTAAATCGTGAGAGCAAAGATGGCGCCCACTCAGTCCAATGAGAGTTACTCACCTGGTGCATAAACTAAAAAAGTTTTCTAGCTTCCAGGTTTACTTCCTGGCTATATGTCCCACTGAATAGCGTGCAATAGTGTATCCCAACTTGCTCCCATCTGCAAGTTCCCATTTGACTTTATGTTGTGATGATGTCACAGATTTTGAAATGGCTTTTTTTCAGCTCAAGGAAAGTTTTACAAATATAGAAACTCCATGGATCAAAAGTTCATGATAGAAAGACTCATAACTGACCTTTTTGGCAGTTTGAGGCATCTTGTCAACAGTTTTATGTCTCTTTTATAATGGTGGCTTATGGGGGAAAATGCCTTTTGGGCTGGTGGTGAATTTATTTATTTATTTATTTATTTTCCCAGTGGCCAGTCACAATACTGCAAGTGGAATAAAACAAAACCATGCATAAATCTAAAGTTATTTACATATACCCACCCAGGAAATTATTCAGTAGTGCATTCTGTCTACACCATATCACTGAAGTATAAAACATGCCTTTGAAAAAAATGAAAAACTTATAAGAACACACTTCAGAGAATAATATACTGACTTGTTTTTCTAAATGTGCACATTCATTTATTTGTTGTTGGCCTCCAAATAGGACAACTGACACTGCATCTCCCATAATATTCAGCAGAACTGACACTAAAGTCTGAAGCATCAAATGTTGGTTGGTGATGTCATGACCGTTCTTTCTTTTATAGTCTCCTTGGTCGGCTACCTCACAGTCGCTCCTGTAGCAGCACCTACTTCCCCAGTTTTTCAAACGCACTGGCATCCTCATACTGTACCAGCACACTAGGGCTTATCTGACAATCATCGGGGGTTTGATTGGCAGGCGAACACAATAGAAATCCTCAGAAGTATGATTCACTGTAATGTTTCTATGCAACTAGAAGTAAGCTGGTAAAGAAAGTAGGTGGGCTGCCTAATGACGTATGATGAGCCTACAAGACACATTTCTGTCTTTTATACAATGATCTTGACTCTTCTTCGTT
>JAJHUR010079548.1:0-12012 GCA_027495735.1 Lutjanus campechanus | reverse complement strand
TACGCAGACTGTGACTGGAAGTGGAAAAACCTGCAGCACTCTCTAATTACTGTGAGTAGTATTGACTGTCAGCTGCACAAACAAAACCAAACAGAGACAGCAGAGAGATGTGCTCTCCTTTACGCGAGATATTACACTGAGTATCGAGGAATCTGCATTTTAAAAGGACAACTACTGCTCTGGATGATGGGCGATCATTTCTTTTTCTAAGTATGCAAGAGCTGTTGACATGTTTTGATCCACGTTCACAGAAGCACTCACAAAAAGTGAGGCATTAAAAGGAAGAGTCTAAAAAGAGCTTCTCCCATACAGCAAAATGTTCTACCCATGATGAAACGAAAGGGCGAATGAAAGATCAATGAACAGTTTTGGGAAGTTTACGACTTAATGAAAATGCAGGAAGTGACCACGTGACCACTCACAGGACCAGAGCATGACCCTGGTATTCTATGTGTGGGTGTGTATGATATTCTATAGGAGGTGGCATTAATGGCATTCCAATAGTTAATAAAAAAATTATAAAACATTTTTAACAGTAGTTTGGGGTTTTCAGGTTATGAGAGATCTCTCTGGCTATTGTCCACCAACAGGACACATGTGCCTCTCATATATTTAACACTAGAACAGCCAAGGTGTTCATTTTGACCAAATTTATATGTGCAGTAATATTGCTGGATTAAAAAATACAATGCTGCATGTACCTGCCTTTTCCTAAAAGTGTCTGTGTTTTCATTTGAAATGTTTTTTTTTAATATAAATTACACCAAAGGCAAAGAGAATGTGATCATTTGTACCTATTTCAGCCATAAACGGTGATGTTGACCACACGGAAATTGCTGCACAGTTGGAGATGCATCTTGGTTGCTTAGCAACTATCACTGTCTCTATCAATAAAACTTCACAAGTGGTCTCAATTTCTCATTTCTCAACATTAAAATACAAATATTTAATTAATTAGACTCAACTAAAAATGAAGTACCCTTACTTATTACAAGCAGCAATGCTTCCAACTTTTTTTTGTTTTATTTTTGAACTAGCCTTTTCCCATATGATTATTTTTTGTGACGGCTCTAGGTGGAAATTTGTTATTATTAATGTTAAATAACATGTTTATAAGATACATTTAACTGTCTCTGGCACTGAGTAATTCTACATTAATCTAATCCAGATTAATTACAAAAACCACCGGTCAAATTTCAAATGACCAAAACAACATGATAAATGGACTGTATTTATATAGCACTTTTCTAGTCATAGACTACTCAAAGCGCTTTCACAACTACAAGTCACATTCACCCCATTCACACACTAATGACACAGGTGGCTTCTTCTACAAAGACCCAACCTGTGCATCAGAAGTCATTCACACACATTCATACACCGTTGGCGCAGCCATCGGGAGCAATGTCTGTGTTCAGTGTCTTGCCCAAGGACTCTTCGACATGTATACCAGAGGAGCCGGGAATCGAACCACCAACCTTCAGATTGGGAGACGACCCGCTCTACCACTGAGCATTTATCGATGCACCAACTTCTGCAAATTAAAAAGTGCATAAAAACAGGTGGATGCAAATGCATCTGTAGTTCCAGTAGGTAAAACCACAATTGGTCCCGTGTGTGCTTTTTTTCACAATTCTGTTTGTAGCCTAGAAATGTGGGCATTATTTTTCTGTAGAGTCTGAGTGATGGACTGTCTTGAAGGAGGATGCCTGGTTGCTCTTCTTACTGCCTCTTAGACCGCTCCAACTGTTGGTATCATATTTCCCTTCTGTGCAGTGCACAGGCAGAAATATTCTCCAATCAGCAAACATTTGTCTTGATGTAAAAGCCACCGCTGTGACAAATGAGACAGGTGTTGCGTCCCAATGTCCACAACACACGAGCTGTCACAGGAGAAGAAAACATTTTCATTCTCTTGAACATGAGTTCAAGATAGTGCAGCAATTGTGCGATTTGCAACACACTGTTTTGTGTGGCAACAGCGTAATTAGTCATTTGGATATTACAAAATATCAAAAAATCGATGAACTAGAACTAGCTGCTGTTTGACCTGTGGGGTCACTGATGAGGACAAATTTCATAAAGCTTATCACAAAAACAATGTTTTGAAACCAGTTTATAAATCATTCATCATTTCATGTTACCAATTTCCTGCCTAACTTCTCTCCAACTCGGCTGTCAAATGCAGTCTTTAAAATGCAGATGCAAAGCCTTTTTGGAGAGGTGCTGTTTACTTTCAGGCTATTTTGAACACTCCGTGCTACAGTTTTTCACAAGGTGAGTAACATTAAAGACTATTTAAGCTCCACATTGTGTCAAGACAGATTGAACAGCCTCACCATCCTGTCTGTTCATTGCGAGGCTGCCAAAAAAAAAAATTAGACTTCAATGACATTATTGATTACTTTGCTCGCATGGAGGTTCAGCAGTGTGCTCTCTGACACTGGAGCTACAAACTGTGAACAGGAGGGTGGGGGTAGAATCTTTGGCAGAGCTCCTGTTTGTATTGTAGCTTATTCTGGATCAAGAGTTACATTAGACAATTTGACCTTCATCCTGAGCTTCAGAAGTGACTCTTTTATGTGCTCTGTGTAAAATCGCTCTTCTAGTTGGCAGCAAACAGTGTGGTTTACATTGAATCTATGCAATAAGCTGAGATCTCTTTGTTGATGGTCTAAGGTTGTGTTTGGACTGGCATTAAAGCTATAATATATCACATTTCTATAGAAAAAGTGTTTGAAAATGCTAGACAGACCCAGAGAAAGCCATTATTTATTCAAGGTAACGATGTGTCTCCTCGCTAGCCATTAGTTGCTCTAACTTCCAGGATACATCAGACATGTCAGAGAGAGAGGGAGGAAGTCAGCGAATGTGACTAAATGTAACGCAAATAAAACTTTCATATTATCTCATCCACGAACATGATTTCTGCCATGAGTGTTGGATAATCCTTGAAACTCATGGATCTCTGGATGGCCAGAAAAGGCGAAGAGCCACCAACTACGGCCCGGTGAAGGGAGATGTCCAGTTATTTGTTTGATATGGGACATGAGTAAATTACCTCTATGGGAATTTATGTTTTGTTAAGCCCCGCCCTCCTTAGCTACTATTGCTTCAAGCTTTCCCTTCTCACACTGCACATGAGCCATTTATAGTGATAACAATGGCAGATTTAACATCAAAGTTGGGAGTAATTGTTGAAACACTGGTCTTTGATTCTACAGAGAAGTGAAGCGAAGCAGCTTCTCATTTCTAGCTGATGACCCTGGGCTTTGTTGGCTCAAATGATGACAGTCGCCAGCAGATTTCATAAATGTAGCTGGCTAATGTAAGCTAGAGCTACTTTTCAATGTTTCCATCGGACATATTTTCAAACAAGAAATGTTTAAAGGTTTCTGAATTTTGTAAAGATACTTAATGGCTGCCTATATGATATAAAGCTAATGCTAAAATACTGATGCTAAAGTTTGCTCCCATCCCTGCAAACATTGGTCAGACGGTATAATATGACATGTATATGTTTATGATACAACACTTATTAACAAGGGAAAAGGAAGCACAAGGACTTGATAAGTTTGGCTGAAGCCAGTGTTACTGCATCCGGTAAGCTGCCTATGCTGACATTCACAGCTTACGTTAAAGCAGACAAAGTTTAATTCACACTCATGTGCTCCTGTGTTTTACGTTTTTGAGAGACAACAAAAAAAAAGACGGCACCATCCAGACTCATGAAACACTGAGTATCGCTCTTCTTAGAGCCCCATACACACCACTGTGACATGGAGAGATATGCAAAGCATGACAGTTCTACAGCACCCTAGTTATGGTTGCTAATCTATGATTGGACAGTTGCTGTTCAGAGGACGGGCTCAGCGTCAATTGTGGGATTGCAGGTGATACAAAATTGGTTATGCAAGAGGAGGAGCTGGTTTGATACTTAAAGCTACGCCTGCTATAATCATTATCTTAAGAATTATAACACATCTCTGCAAGTCCCCTCAGCTCTACCGAGCGTTTTAACATCTTCCAGCTTATTGTTTTGGTTTTATGGCCCATAACTTTTCTGTTTTGATTCAGTCTCACAGCTCTCATCAGCTGCAGGAAGTTGTTTTCAGCGAAACAGCTCTAAAAACTGACTAGACCCTATGAGCTTGCGCCAAATATCTGTCGCTGTGGACAAAACCAATAGTGTTTCCACTGCCATATCCACAAAATATAACACCTAAAATAAAATGATCAAGATAAAAGTCTCTCCCTGCTTCTTTTTAACTGGCTTATGTATAAATCACTGTGATTTTGCTTGGAAAAATGTAACACGCTCATTTTATCTTACTTTTCAGAGAATCTAACTCTCGCAAATGGTCTTGTTAGCTTATATAGGTCATATAAAGGCATCAGTATTTAACTGAGACTTTTATGTGATCCATTATGATTAAAAGTGCAGGCACAGTAAGGGGTCATCTTCCTCCAAGCTTATACTGTTGCCACACTGTTTGACTTACTGATTTGAGGTTTGACTCCATCTCTGTGAAGTTCCACTCAGTCAGAGGCAGGCTTAAACTGAAGGGCTGCAGAGGGAGAGAGAGAGAAAGAAAGAAAGAACATATGCAGGTCAGTATGAAGGAACAGTGTGCTGTATGAGCAGTGTCAGATACATCTACCAGTTTAAAACATCAAATATCAGACATATCTGAATCTATGTGCAGTTAAACAAGTTGTCTGTCACTGTGTTTCTCTAAGTGTGTGTCTGTGCAGCACAGATCTACTGACATCCATAACAGCACCGGCCCCAGCTTCCACAGTACTCTGCTGATGGCTCCTGAGCAGCAGCTGCTGAAGCTCCTCCAGGCTCATATCCACATTCTCCACAGTATCTGAAACCTCCACTCTGCACAAACACACACACACACACAGGAATATGTATAAACAGGGTCATTAAATGATGCATCAGTGTGTGTGTAGTTTTGTGTGATTTGCATTCTCTATGCGTGTGATCTTGTGCGAGTGCCTACCTGTCCAGGGCAGGCCTCTTACTCCTCCTCTCCACCATGGAGGCCACAGAGCCCCTCCCCTCCAGAACGGACTGGACCATTGCGACAGGGAGGACCGGAGGTTCTGAGGAGCACACCTCGCACGAGGAGGTCAACGCCACAGCGTCTCCTCCCCCTACACTGCCTCCTTTCCCTGCTCCTCTCACTCCTGGACTCACAGGCTCCTCTTTGATAAGCATCATGCACTTCTCCCTGTAGGTGGAGTCACATCCTGTCAGTCAGAAGTAGTGCTGCTCACCACCAGTAGCATATGCTGGGCCAGCAAAACATTCAGACAGGGCCAGTTGTGTTTTCTTTGCCAAGTACTATCACGCTCACCTCTATTAACCCTGTGATCAGTTTGATGCATCACCACCAACTGCCTCTTTATACTCACTGTACTCTGAATATATGATTTATAAATTACCTGTTAAAAATACAGTCAGTAACCTAAACGAAGCATCACAGTATTAAAGTAATGTAACTTAATTACTT
Organism: Lutjanus campechanus; assembly: GCA_027495735.1. NCBI lineage: Eukaryota > Metazoa > Chordata > Actinopteri > Lutjaniformes > Lutjanidae > Lutjanus > Lutjanus campechanus. The sequence goes on along the minus strand of JAJHUR010079548.1, from coordinate 6,487 downwards.
TATGTTAATTTTGAGTTTGGGTTAGGGATGTACTAAATATGGTGAAATTGTTAACCTTAACCTATGTTTCTTTAAATTATATGTTGAGTCCCTGGATGATGACAGTATTTTCACAGCTGAAGCCAGAACTGTCATTTTACTGTGATGTTGTTCCTATTTTCTGATTTAAAGGCAAAATTATCTTTACCAGTGCCAGCATATTTTTCACTAGAGGCCATGAACTGACTGTAAGATTAGCTTTGGTTTCATTGAGACCTGAGTGGTGTTGTGAGACTTGTTAAGTGTTGTAATGTGTGCATGGTGGTCTATGGTTCTATATTTAAAAATGTATCTTAAAATTCTAATCCCATTTTTACTAAATATATCTGTAATTTCATTACCTCTTTTCTTCTAATTGAATGCGATTCATTTTCTTATATCCCAATTATGTAATCCTGTTACATGTAAGCCATTACTCCCCATACTCCCCAAGCCTGCAGACACTGCCTATGATAAAAGTTTTATGATCCAATATCCATGATCTCTTTCACAATATTCTTGGGGGGAAAGGTTGTTAGATGCTGTCATGGATATAGAGCTGATTGCAGAAGTGGACTTATAGACTTATATACTCAAATAATTAGAAATATATCATCACTCACCTGGTCTCATCTGGCTGCATCTGGAGGGCCATGCCAGCCTGAGACATGTCAGTAACATCTGAGATGATTGGCCCTCCTGTCAGTCCACTAGTAGAGCAAGAGGCAGTATCACTGGATGGCTGAGGAAGAAGAACAAGAGAGGACTATGATGAGTGTTTCCTCTTGGCTGTCTTCTCCTCTTGTAAAAACTCTCTTTGGCTTCAGCCAAACTTATTTCCCTCTTTGGTTCCACTGCTCATTTACAATTAATGAAGTTGCTGGTAATGTAACATTACAAATTTGAAGTACTCGACTGCCCTAAAAACATGGTCAAACTCCAACACTTGAGTCTAATTTAAATGGACATTTGTTTTAAAGGAGCAATATGCAGCAATTGCACATCCAAAAATGAGTACAGCAGTCCAAGTAGAGAGGCTGAAATCAATGCATGATCTATTGTTGAAGGAAGTTATTTCTGCCTGCCTCCTACTCCCCAGACCTGAGGAAGCTCAGGCAGGCTGCAGGAGCTCTGCATGAGCTCTGCAGGAGTGCAAGATGCACACAACATTATAGACAATAATAAGCAATGACAAAACTTCCACTGTAAGCTGATCAGCTGTTTATAACTGTTAATTGCCTGCCAATGTAAAGCTAAGCCTGTTATCCTGAAAACAAAAGCCCACTGCTCTGAAAATACACACTGGATGATGTGTTAAGTGACTGTCTGTCTCACTGTCTACCAGACTCTGTTAACATTTTGCTCAGTTTAACTCTTATTAACATCTACGCCTTCTACAAAATCATTAATGATTTCTGACGGCTCATAAACAGACACTTACTCATTCTGCAAACATTCAGCATTAATTTGCAACCTAATTAACATGAAACAGGCAAACCAAAACAGCTATTCCAGCCTGGAATATAAATTTTAAAGGAGGACATTCACAGTGTGTTTACAGCTGTGGCAGTGTCAGAGAAGCAAGTATTTCAATTTAACATATGTCCTTGATCTGTATCTATATATGTGTGTGTGTATATACTGTATGTATGTATATATATATATATATATATATATATAAAATATAAAATAATACGACACAGAAATGTATTTACCTAAAAACAGCATATAAAATTTGCAGAAACTACAAAAGCTGGTTGAGTTTGTCCAGCCTGTAATAATGTACTGTACATTCACATGCATCACATGTATAACCCCCAAATCACTGAGCACTGCCTCCCTCTAGTGGTGATACAACATAACGGCTAGATCGATGGCAGCAAATTAAAGATTTATGTCCATATTCACCCTGATGTAGTGGATATGCCATGTTTCAAATAAAATTTACATTCAAATTAATGTCTTGAACTGCTGAAGTAAGTGATTACTTCTCTGTTAGGAATGGGCCGTGCTAAATCAACTTCAACTTTAAAGATAAATCTAAAATCCAAACATGGCCAAGCACTCGAAGGCCAGCCAGTAACTTCAGAGTTTATGTTTACAGCATGTGGCTGCCAGAACAGTTTGTGCTGAACGTGGAACATCAGCAGCACAGTAGTTTATTTATCATAGTTCACAGCATAATGGCTCATGTGTCAAAGATGAAGATAATTTGACTAATTTAATGCATGACTGTGAAGCAGTTACGAAGAACGGTGAACACAGGCATTAGAGGTATAATTGTCATATTTCCTCACCGACTGGATGTAGAACGGTTCGTGCATGGGCTCCATTGGGTGGCTATGGCTGAACTTGGAGGCAGGAGGGCTGGGAGAGCCATCATCCAACATCAGGGGCCTGGAGGGAACATTGGTTTTTAATCTGTCACACATCTCGAGTCACAACAGCAACACAGAGTCAAAGACAGCAGGACATCATCATCATCAGAATAATAATTAATTACAGTAATAAATAGAAGTTGTTACAGATGGAAGTTTCATTGAGTAGACATTCTGTTCAGTTTAGTTTTTTCTCCTGTTTTTGAAGGTGCTGAATGGTACACATACAGTATTAATGTTTAGTCTATAAGGATTCTACATCTGCTACTTCTAGTGTATATCACTACTTCACTACACTTCTGTACTGCTCATCAACTCCCTCTGATTCCTTTTGTGGCATTGTTGTAACTGTAAACTGCAAATTAAGGACCGGTGCAGGATTTAGTGGCATCTAGTGGTGAGGTTGGAGATTGCAGACATCTCACCTCTCCCTCTCCTTCTAAGTGTGTAGGAATGGCAAAAAGTGGCTGCAAATTGTGGGAAAAATGCAAAAGGTCATCTCTAGAGCCAGTGTTTAGTTTGTCTGGGCCACTGTAGAAATTTTCTGCCATATCCTGCCAACAGAGCCTGTAAATTATTTCCAGTGGAACTTTAAGAGTTAAGTGCAAGTTCTCTGACATACTGTTGACTCATTTTGAAGTATTGAAATTAAAAGCTCATTTCAAACGATTATTGTGACACCCCTAATTGGTACAGTGTGCTGATCTTTTGTCTGGTTCTTGCCTTCAGTGGGTAGATGCTTAACAGAGATAGTGGACATTCTGAAAGCCTGAAGGCCGTACATGACTATCAAAAACTATATAAAACATGGAGCAAAACTGCACCTTTGCCAGGTAGCGCAGTACACGTTTCTATAGCACTTTTGTGTTCCAGCGTGCCTTTCCTTTCTCGTGTCGGCCTTGTTCACACTCAGCAGCAAAGCTGAACCAGCATTTTACACACACAGGCTGTAGCAGGGTCATGCACTCTGCTCTGCCTTCACTGTGTGTCAATGTGTGTGTGTTTGTGTGTGTGTGTCTGACTGACTGATTCAGCACTTGTCTCCATTCACAGCGCTTGTTGAGTTAGATTGTTCAGTTTGTCAGCTGAGCCAGCCCTTCCCTCTGCCCCACTGTGGCCCTGTTTGTCTCACTTTTGTTGATTGCTCCACTGTGTGCGTGTGTGCGTGTGTGTGTGTATGTGTGTGTGTATGTACAGTATGTGTGTGCGTGCGTGCGTGCATGTACTCACAGCTTTCTCTTTAGGCCCACAGTGCTGGGTGTGTTGGACTGCATCTGGCTGAACAGAAACTGAATCAGCTGGCAAAGAGAGAAAAAGCACAGCATGAATCAGCATCCTCCTCACACACACACACACACACACACACACACACACACACACACAGAAAACACACTCACGCTGACCCATTATTTCCTTCTTGAAACCCAAAAAAACAAGAAAAGGAAAATAAATTGCATGACCCACAACCCCAAGGATATACCTGAAAATGAGATGGTGCGTCCCGAGAGATTAATCCTCATATTAAATTTTAAAATGACAAACTAGTTGATGAATCAAAATGACCTTGATTTTGAAACATTTCCATCATACAGCTTGAGCACTATGAATATTTGGATATATCAAGATAAAAGTCTGTATATTATATAAATGCACATACTTGTTATATTATTTATTACATAATTGCCTCTGCATTTCATTTTTTGTTTTAGGATTAACTTAATAATGAATAATTAGCTCTGAAAGTAGAAGTCAAGGAAAATTATTACACAATTTATTAAGAAATCAAATCAAATATATTACAAAGTCAAAACAACAATAGGGGTTGTCTCCATTTGTGTAGCCTATATGCGAGGTTTCATATCCAAAATATTTATCTGAAATGATGGGATTTTGCTAGGCTGCTACTGTTATCGTTGCTAGCTATAACCACTCAGCTAAGATGCCACTGCTGGAAACAGCTACATGATATTAAGATGCTATCTAGCATATGACATCTAGCAGCTAGATTCCTTCAATGGACAAGTAACAAAATCTGGATGCATTCTGGGACGTGTTTACGGAAACGATAATTCAGTAAAACCACATACCACAAACTGTATAAATTATGTTCTATATTCTATGTAAGCTCTCACACATGGGCTTTAAAGGTAGTAATACCACACTGAAAAAAATACTTCCTCTGCTCGAGTAAAATAAGTATTGCTAATAGAAAACACTTGTATGGGTGTAATAATGCATGATATTTTACAGATGATCTGATGGTATGTTTTGTTTGTAAAATCAAAGCAACTTGTAAGTATCTCTGTTAAATAAAATGTGTGGTAAAAAGAACAGTGTTTCTAGCTGAAATGTAATTCAAGGATCAAGGTTCATTTATTTGTCATTCTACTACACAGGGTCGCACAATAGAATGCAAGTTGTAGTCTGTTCATGCAAACAAACAATTGTTATGGTGGGGGCATAAAATCAAAATACTCAAGTAGATTACAAGTACCTCAAAACTCTACTCATGCACAGTACTTAAGTATTTATACTTAATTACTTCCCACCACTGCTGTTATCCTTCTGTGAGAAATGTCACTGTAAGGCAGAATGTAATGTAAATATTTCAAATAGACCTTTTTCACAGCAGCCATTCTGACCTAAAATAGTCGTGTAAACACAAGTGTTACCAATGATGCTGTTTCATTAAGGTCAAACAGAGTGCTGCTGGTGTGAATGTTGGTTCACTGGAAAGGCTACACTAAATGGAATGGGATCTTAATTAGTATCATCGGTATCACCTGTGTTTACCCTACAATTTCATGTCAATATGACTGCTGTAAATAAAAAGTCTGTGCAGATCCTTTTAGGGTTTTTTTTGTGGCATTGTTGCCGCTTAGAATGTCTGATTTCACAGCAGCTTTTCTCAAAAAAAAAAAAAATGTTTTAGGCGTTTAACAATGATGACTGATCAAAATTTAGAGAAAGGTTGCTGTGATTGGACAAAATTGCAAGGGGATTGGTTGAATTTATTGTGACTGTAACATCACAACTTCCTGGAGGGACTGGACGTAGAACACATCACTAAACAGCACAGCTTAGCATCGATCACTTGTGTGTGATAAGAATGTCACAGTAAAATACAAAGTATGCTTCCCTAAATCTACGCAGATTATTAATTACTTTTTCACAGTTGATATTTATTTATTAATAGCAGACATTCAGTCAAAGGGGTTTCTGTTTCTCCAAATCTTCAGTCTAAATTACTCCTTCACTGTTGTGTTCAGTGGTCACGCTCACCTCTCCAAACCTGTGCTGCTGCAGGGTTTGTGTTTTTTTGTTCTGTTATTTTTTTTCATCTGCATGTCATGGTTTTTACAATCAGATAGCTATACTGCTGACAAATATGTGGATTAAAGGTTTGAATATTAATTCAAAATATAGGCCGACTCAGTGGTGATGATACTCAGTACTCAGTTACAGACTTAAAAGAATACTCATAAAAGCATTTTGCAGTATGCAAAAAAAAAAACAACCAAAAAATGTAATTACAGTACTTTGAGTGGTTGTAATTAGTTACTTCCACCCTTGAGTGGTAGTAGAAGTGGTGGTGGTTCAGAGGTAACTGAAGAAGTAGTAATACTATGTAAATGTAACTCTGGATTATTGCTCCAACACACTTAAGAACACACTGAAGAAAATATGCACACACACACACACACACACTGCACTACACCATTGGCTGTGAAAGTTCCCACAGAGTGTTTCTTCTTTCATACACAAACACACACACATAGACTGACCTTGTTCATGACTTTCTGCTGCTGTGTGTGGTTCTGTCTCAGTGAGACCACCTCTCTCCACAGCACTTCATTCTGCCTGACGGTGACAGAGGGAGGTGGTGGAGAGGAGAAACAGAGAAAACACAACCATATTTAGCAAAAAAGAAAAGAGATTTTTTTGTAACCATTGTTTTCATTTTCACCTGGTTAAGAATCCGATGCCTATTAAAACCTTATCAGTGGTCAGTTGATCAGCACTAAAACAAGAATCTGAGTATTTCCTCATGATAAAGCCCCCAGCACATAAATATACTGAAAAACTTGTTA